>JAOUQV010293565.1:0-13695 GCA_028565295.1 Aspidoras spilotus
TACTTTGTTTAACCGAAACATGGATCAAAGCGGATGAGTTTATAGTATTAAATGAAGCTAGCCCTCCGGAATATAATAAAATATAATTATATATCCTAGCCTCGTTTAACTGGTAGAGGTGGAGGTGCAGCTGTTATCTATAATAATAATCTAGCCATCACACACAAAACCCAGCAAAAATTTAACTCGTTTGAGGTTTTGTTTACAAAAATACCCTCTGAAACCCGGAAAAATAAGACTATGGACGCCATTCCACTAATTATCACGCCAGCCGCACACACCCATACTTGGTTCTGAATGGCTATTCAGAGGAAGTCAAAATAAAAAATATCAAAGAGACATGTTAATTTTGGATTTGAACAGCTTATTTTTGTCTGGCTCAAAATGACCCACAACATACAAACTCTGTGCAGGCACTCCACGACACCTCAAAGTATCCAGATTTTACACAGCAGTTCATGACCCTAAATTAGAAAAATTCATAAAATATCTTGGAAAAAAGTAAGGATAACCTGCACTTTTGTCAACTCAAAAATTGAAATGGGTCAAATTGACCCAAATCATAATACAAGGGTTAAGATATTGTGCCATATAAGAGTCAGGGTAAGTACACACAGGTAGATTTTATCCTATGCAGGAGAAGCAACCTGAAAGAGATTGAAAAATAAGGTGGTGGTAGGGGAGATTGTAGCTAAACACTATCTGTAGGATGTTTTTGGAGGTAAAGAGGAGGAAGAGAGCAAGGGATCCAAAGGATGCAGATTATGCTGTAAGAATTAGGAAAGAGGTTGTACAAGCACTGGGATGTGGTGGAAGGGAGCTTGATAACTGGGAACTAACTGCAATGGTAAGGGAATCAGATAGGAAAATGCTTGGTGTGACATCTGGACAAAGGAAGGAGGATAAAGATACTGGCTGGTGAAATGAGGAAGTGCAGAAAGGTTTTAAAGCTAATAAATTCTCAAAAAAGAACTCGGATCTTCAAAGAAACAAAAAGAGTAGACAGGAGTAAAAGGAGGAAAGGGCTTTTGGCAAATTATATGAGAAGACACTAAGGAAGGTGAAAATGGCTTGTCTAGCCAGAAGAGAGATGGGAATGTAACAGAAATGGGTTTGCTTTAAGAATGTTGATGGAGAAATATAGGGAAGGCCAGATGGAGTTGCATTGTATATTTGTAGATGTAAAAAAGTAAAAAAAAAAGACAAAATCAGGAGTGGCAGAGAAGTATGTTAGGTTGGTGCAGGGTATGTATGAGTGTGGCATCTGTGCAGTAGGAACGACAAATGGGTTTAAAGTAGAAGTGGGACTGAATCAGGGATCAGCTGAAAATCCTTTTTAGTTTGCAATAGTCATGGACAGGCTGACTGATGCATAGAGGCGTCTCTATGGACTATGTTTGCGGATGACGTGATTTACAGCGAGACTAGAAAGTGAGTTAGGAATAGCCTTTAAAGATAAAGGTATGCACTGGGGAGAAGAGGAATGAAAGTTTGCAGGAGTAAGACAGAGTTTGAAGAGTGTGAATGAGAGGAATGATGTGAATGGAGGAATGATCTTTTTGTACATTTTGTTTTATTGTCTTCTTCGCTTTCAAATGTAGATTTACATTAAACAGTTCTGTTCCATCTGAGGGCTTTCTCAAAGTTATCTAAATATAATGGTGATATAAAAACACAATGTAATAGACAAATGTCATCCCAGCTTAACTAGGGTTTATGAAGTACCATGATAAATCTGATAGGTCAAGCTTTTGAAAATGATTTTGAAAAAAAAATTGGAATTACCTTTAAAATTGGTATGCATAAATCAAGTTGTTGCATGTTTAAGGAGTCTATAATAAAATGTGAATATCAGTAAAAGCCTTTTATTGTAGGACTGCTATTAAATACAAGTAAAAGCAATATCAGTGTTGCATTTCCACCGCGATTGCATAGAGAACATATTTGTATTTGATGTTTGTATACATTGATGTAGAAGAACACGGAAGGCCAGAAGGAGTTGCATTATGTGTCTGTGGGAAGGAGCTTTGGTATAGTATGAGAAAGTCAGGGGTGGCAGAAAAGTATGTAAAGCTGGTGCAGGATATGTATGAGGACAGTGTGAGTTTGGTGAGATGTGTAGTGGGAATGACAGACAGGTTTAAAGTGGAAGTGGGATTGCATCAGGTATCAGCTCTTTTTTATCTCCAATAGTCATGGACAGGCTGACTGATGAGGTTAGTCAGAAGTCTCCATGGACTATGATGTTTGCCTATGACATCAGCTGTGGCAACCCCTAACAGGAAGAAGAAAATACGTGAAGTATACAAATTGTGCATGCTTGGAAGCTCAGCTTTACCTGTTTTGCAAAGACACAGATTTTTATACAAATCCAATAGTCTTTATGTGGGATCCCCTCCTTTTTTCCCTTTTGGTAGGATTGGTTGGTGGCCAATAACTTTATTGTTGCTAAAATACAGTACAGTTATATTAATTGTATTTTTGAGTTGATAGGAAGCACAGCTTTAACAAGACACTTAGATTGTTATAATGGTTACAATTTTGAAATAATTTAAATACCCTATTTACCTTTTTTTTCAACACTGTCTTTAGTCATCATCTTACAGTAGAATTGAATAAATCTAATAAAAAAGACATTTTCATACATCTTTAAAAAAAAAATATTTTTTGTGCAGGTTATATTAAACTTTCATACAAGGCCAACTTTAGCCTTGACTAAAAAGAGAGATATTTCAGAATTTTAGAGTGTGTTTTAAGTTGTAAATAGTATACATTTTGATTTATCAATTTAATATTTTGTGGTATTTGTAATACTTTGGCCAGTTTTCATGTCAGGAACCCCTCCCAAATCTGCTAACCCTCTGTGAATCAATGTAACTGACACCCTGTGGAGGAGGAGGATGGCAGCACAAGCATTGAGAGTATGCTGTGGTGTGGTCAGATCCTCCCCAGTGGCACCCTGCACCTATGACTAATGGCTTTGTCTACAGTTTATTGGATTAACTTAAAAGGGCATAACCAGAGCCATCCAGAATTATCAATATTGCACAATGCCATTGATCACCTTCACAGTGAATCTAGGAGCTTTGGATACAGGAGCATTTGTATCTAAGGCAGATGGGCCAATGGATCAAAGCAGCCCACTGTAGGAACCACTGCAGCAGCTGTATATATGCCAGAATTTTAGATTTTTATTAAGAAAAGACTATCAGACAATTTATTAGTGTTTCAACTTACTGCCATTCTGCTGACGTTGCAGTGGGCTAATGAATGTCTGCCTGATACGGATTATCTGCTCAGATTCCTATGCTGCCCTCCAGAATATTCGGACTGGGAAGTCTGCTTGTAGGAAAAGTGTATCAGACACTATTTATAATACAGAGACAAATCATCTCTATTAGTTTTCTATAGGTTCCAGCTCATGTTGGAGTAGAAGGAAATGAGACAGTGGATACAGTTGCAAAGCAATGTTTGAAATGCTCAGTGTGTGACTTGGAAATTCCTCTGAGCAAAGCAGAGACAAAAGTATTAATAAAAAAATACATAAGGAAACAACAACAGGTTGAATGGGAGCACGAGCACAGGGTCAACATCTACTTGGTATTCAGTCACAGGTTGGTTTAAATGCATGTGGTGGGTAAGGGAGGTGGCAAGAAATTGTATTTACTCGGCTTAGGATATATCACACAACCTCGCTTTAGTTAGAAAAACATAGTAGCCTAGCCAAAATAACAATAATAAACTACTTGTTTTAAAACATTTTAAATATGTAGAAATAATCAGAAATGTAAAATACCAAAAGGTCTGTGGATTATAACAAACTTTGTTAAATGCTGTCGGGTAGTAAAGAAGTTATCTGACAACATGGATGAGTTTGGCTATGATTTTGCACAGTGTGCTAACTGGAAAAATTCTCAAATAATTTTTAACTCAATTGGCGTTCTAATATAGTGTTTTAACTAGTGGTCGAATTTTAACGTCATTGTCCTGCTCTACCCAAGTAAATGAACTTTTTACAGATTTAATAAAGACCGATCCAGCCAGTAAAATATTCATTCAAGTGCATTATTGGACGAGTTTTCATTTGGTAACTGTCTGTCTAACAAATTATTACCAAAATTAGTGAGGAAAGATCAGTAAAAAGACATTTTAAGAGCAGAATTGATAGATTTGTTATGATGTACAAGCGAATATGTTCAACAGCAAAGTGAGTACGCCGCCAAGATTAAACACAACTTTGACACATTATTTCTGAAACAAAATGCATTAAACAACAAGCGCGAAGTGGTGCAATCTATCCTAATTTATTCAACATGTCAAACTAGGAATATCAACCTTCGAACTGAAACCCTTTTGTTACATGAACAGAGAATCCTTGGAATACATGGAATTTAAGACATAAATTCGTCTTCTCTGCATATAATGGATTTATTGGATGAATGGTTAGGTCTGGAATCAAAGGAAATAGTCAAAAGTGTTCGTGCAGCAAGTTCCTCTAATTTGGAAGCAGGGCCTGACGCAATTTAGGACTTCAACAGTTATTGAAAAGATGCTTTTAAAAATATTAGAGGATTTTCCAAAAATCACTAACACATGCATCAACTAGTAAAGCTTAGTGATATTCTAAAAGAAATATGAAATCTTAGGAGGACTCTCATATCTGGACTCTCCGATGTGCATCTGTCCAACAGCAGATAAACGTCCCTATATTGTATAACAGTTTTAGATTATGGAAGGAGCAAGATACAAATGCGAACATAATGTTTACTGTCCTTTGCCACTTTTGTTAATTTTGAAGCAGAACAAGCTGACCAAGTTGACCAAGTTTTCGTGGAAAGCGATCAAAGTGTTTTGACACTTGAATATGCAGGAAAACCAAGTTTATGGTGACAACTCGAAAAACTGAAATCCCTACAGTTTTCAAACAGGATGACTTCAATTTAAAGGATGTGCAAAAGCCTTGTCGACAATGTCTTATCCTTAAAAAAACGTATCCACTTGAAAAGTTTATTTTATTCCAGAATAAACCTTTGGAAGAAAGAAAAGCTTATCTCAAAGAACATCACAACTGTTTAAGATGCTGTGGATCATATAAACAAAAGATTGTAAAGTAGTGATTAAATGCAGTGAATGCAAGAGCAAGGATAACATTTCGGCGATGCATCCTGATTCCAAACCTGTCTCAACGAATACTGATCCAGAGGATAAAAGTGATAAGAATAAATCCAAAGATTTGTTGGTTGTCATGCCACGGTGTACAAAGGCATGTTCACAGTATCAAAGCCAGCATCTGTGTGCCAAAATTAATTTAGTCAAAGTTAATCTCGCAGGCTTTAAAGAGAATGCGGTTAAGTTGTACGCAATAATAGACGATCAGTCAAATAGGTCGTTAGCCCTTGTTCAGGAAAAACACAAATTTTCGGAAGGAAAGCAATTGATTTTCGTATTGAAACAATAGACGGGAAAACTGACATTTCGTTACCACCACTAATCGATTTCGATTTTGTTCCGAATGACAGGTCGAAAATTCCATCCCCAGAGATCGCAAAACATTATAATCATTTAAATTTGATTGAAAACTATTTTTTTTCTATTGATAACGATGCTCCTGTTCTCCAATTATTTAGGAGAAACATAATTTGTGTTCACAAAGCAAGTAAACAGATAAGAGGCCTGAAGAATTAACCTTTCGCCCTGAAATTAGAGCTTGGATGGGGTATAATAGGTGATGTTCACCCAAACTGTCTTAGGTTAAAGTCCACAAAACACCTGTTTAAACAAGGGACGAGCGTCATATTTTGAACCAAATACTAGTGCAATCTGTTTTAAAGAGAAACAAAAAGAAGAGGGAGTCATACATTCTGATACGGATCAGTTGGGATAAAACGTGTTCGTTGAAACAAAATGTGACAACAAACAAGATTTATCTATTGATGATAAGGTATTTTTGACAATAATGGACAATGAAGTCTCTTAAAACCAAGAGAACAGATTGGTTGCACTACTGCCGCTTCTTTTGCCAAGAATAAAAACAATACAGTGCAGGCCGTTAAACAGCTCTTTTTACGGAAAAAGACCTTGGAGAAAAATCCTTAAATGAAAGCACATTTCATCGGTCCGACTTTAACAGAGAAAAATGAGTGCTGGTATCTACCTTCATTCGGAGTATATTATTCACAAAAACTAGGTCAAATACGAGTAGTGTTCGATTCCTGTGCAGAATTAGCTTTCCAGATTTGAAAAATTCTTTGTTAGGAGTGTTAATGCACTTTTGTAATGAGCCAATTGCCTTATCAGCAGATATACAGCAAATGTTTTAGTAATTTGTGGTGTGGGAGGATCACAGAGATTTTCTGAAATTGTTATAGTTCAAAGGTAATGATGTCAGCGAAGACATAATCGAATACAGAATGAAAGTTCATGTGTTCGGGAATAGTCCTCCACCCGTGGTAGATATACTTCATAAGACAAGCTGTGGAGAAAGGCAAAAAACACGGTTCCAATGCAAGAAGTTTTGTTGAAAGACACTTTTATGTTGACAGCGGTCATATATCAGTCTGAACGCCGGAGGAAGCAATCGATTTGTTTGAATGAAAACAGAACATTTTGGCTGAAATCTACGTCTTCATAAAATTGCCTCAAGTATTAGTTGAGTCATGGAGGCATTTCCTGTTGAGGATCATGCAAAAGATTTTTTTTTAGGTTTTTCTCAGATGCGTCAAACATACCTATCAGAGTAGTTGAATTGTGACATTGAATAATGAAGGTCGATATTACATTGGATTTTTATTCGGCCACCTCGAAACCCACACACTATACCACGTTTCAACTCGCTGTTGAAATATTTGAGCTAGTTAGAGACGAACTAGGCATGCAACTAAACAATGTAAGGTTTTTTTACTGACAGCAAAACCGTGCTAGGTTATATACATAACACATGCATGAGATTCTACACATACGCTGCAAATAGGGTTAGCAGGATTAGAGCCATAACAACTCCAAATCAATGACATTATTTACTGACCGATGTAAATCCAGCAATCCAAGCCACTAGGTTTAATTTAGCGAAAAATTTGCTGAACAGTATCTGGCTTTCTGGTCCACCCTTTTTGCACTCTGGTATACAGGCTGATCCAAACCCAAGTTCATTTACATTGGTTGAGCTGGAGAATGAGATTGAAATTCGTAAAAACACCAGTTAGGTTCAAAACGATCCAAGAATTTTTTTTCATTTGGAACACACTGTGCAAAATTATAGCCAAACTCATCTATGTTGTGAAACCTTTCAACAGCAAGTCAAAGAGAAGAAATTATGGAAAAGTTTTAGTGAAACACCAAATATTGAAGCGCTAACTCAAGCTAAAACTTTATCAGAGCAGTACAACAAGATGCCTTCCACATGAAGCTGAGTAATTTGAGAAAAGGCTATCTACTGATGTCTAAAAAGGACACCCTAAAAAAGCTCAACCCCACAATAGATTAGTATTTCTTATGAGTGGGTGGACGACTTTCAGCTACAGACCTTACGGAAGATGAAAAACATCCTTTAATTATTCAGTCTTCAAGTCTCATTGCAACATTATTGATAAGACACACTTCTGCAACCGCATTATTTTAGTTTTTAATTTTTTACTTAAAAATTTCAGGTTGTTTTTTAATTGAGATGTACAGGTTATAGGTCTTACTAAAGGTGGATAAAGTTCTGATTTGTCTTCTATCTACATACAAACATACATACATACATACACAGATACACACATACATACTGTATATACTGGTGCATACCAATAAATTAGATTGTCATTAAAAAGTAAATTTATTTCAGTAATTCAATACAAACAGTGAAACACATTCTTCATATAGATTCATTACCAACACAGTGATCTATTTCTAGTGTTTATTTCTGTTATTGTTGATGATTATTTCTTACAGCCAATGACAATCTTTGGATTCCTTATCTCAGAACATTAGAATATTATATAAGTACAACTTATATAAGTATATAAGTATTATATAAGTAACACAGATATTTTGTCCTACTGAAAATACTTGGTCGGGACTCCTTTTGCACGAATTACTGCATCATTGTGGCGTGGCATAGAGGCACTGCTGAGTTGTTATGAAAACACAGCTTGCTTTAATAGCAGCCTTCAGCTCTTCTGCATTGTTGTGTCTGGTGCCTCTCATCTTCTTCTTGACAAGTTTGCTGCTCAATCAAGCACAGTGATACTGTAGTTATTAAATCAAGTATCAGTACTTTTGTCAGTGTGGACAGGTGCCAACAATATAATTTCCTTCACAAAAACTTGTATGCAGAAGGAAGCATGAAGTGCTAAAAGATGTTCTGGTAGACAGCTGTGCTGACTTGGTTCTTCATATAACATCATATATAGATCTGGACCAGGAGGTGACATGGCTTCCCAAACCATCACTGATTGTGGAAATCTCAAAATTTACTTTCATATGAAAACAACACCTTAGACCACTGAGCAACAGTCCATTTCTTTTTATGCTTGACCCAGGTAAGACACTTCTGATGTCTCTTGGTCATAAGCCGGCTTGATACAACTAATGTGACAGTTGTAATCCATGTCCGGGATACGTCTGTGTGTAGTGGTTCTTGAAGCACTGACTCCAGCAGCAGTCCACTCCTTCTGAATCTCCCCGAAATTTTAAAATTTTCAATTCCAATTCAATTTTATTTATAAAGTGCTTTTAACAATGGGCATTGTCCCAAAGCAGCTTTACGGTAAACGTTTTATCCCAGATGTGTAAAGGTGGCAAGGAAAAACTCCCTAAGTAAGTAAAGAAGGAAAACTTGAGAGGAACCAGACTCATAAGGAAACCCATCCTCATTTGGGTGATGTGATGCAGTCTGTGTACATCTAATACATGGTTCTATAACTAACAATAATATATAACAGTAATATAACAATAATGATATAACAGTAATATATAATATATACATAAAATACATCTAGTACATACTTCTCTAACTAACAATAATAATATAACAACAAAAGAGAAAATGGAGAAAAGAGGGAACGAAAAGAGAATAAAGAGAGTTAGACACGATCAACTATCTAATGGACAATTCAAGCACAAGTTGTGCAGAGAGCAAGCAAAAACTCCGGCAGACTAGCGCTATGGCAGCATAACTACAGGGTAGAACAAGAAGGTGACAAAGACATGAGGGAGCCCTGGGACATAAAGCAGCCAGCCACTCCACCATCAACCAACCTGATTGATCTCGTGAGAGTGGCTAGGCGACAGCATCCATACATCCCAGTTTACCAAAACACTCTATGACTATGAACACTCCAGCTCTGAGCCCTGAACTATAGGTGACTATGAAGGATATGCTTGATTAAATAAATAAGTTTTCAGCCTAGACTGAGATTGTGTCTGGCACTAACTGGAAGACTATTCCATAAATGTGGGGCTCCATAAGAGAATGATCTGTCCCCTGTTGTAGTCCTCATAAAACAAGATATTAGCAAATAACCTGCACCTTTTGATCGAAGTGGGCATGGTGGATCATAACTAGAAACTAGAAGTTCACTAAGACACTGTGGCGCAAGACTGTTAACTGCGTTGTAAGGCAGCAAAAGTATCTCGTAATCAATACAAAATTTGACCGGTAGCAATTGCAGTGTGGCTAAGACGGGGTGATGTGCTCATATTTCCGGGTTCTAGTAAGGATTCTTGCCGCTGCATTCTGGACTAACTGCAGTTTGCTTATGCACCTACTGGAACAACCAAACAACAGAGCATTACAATAATCCAACCTAGAGGTAACAAATGCATGGACAAGTTTTTCTGTATCATTCAGTGATATTTCTTAGCAATGTTTCTAAGGTAAAAGAATGCTATCCTGGTAGTATTATCTACATGAGATTGGAAGGAAAGGCTAGAATCAACAACATTTTCTAGCCTATGAAGAAGAAAAGCGTGATAGTGTCGAAAGCTTCACTTAGGTCAAGCAATATAAGCATAGCAAGATAACCCTGATCAGAGGCCAGTAGCAAATCATTTACAACTTTAACCAGCGCTGTCTCTGTGCTATGATGGGGCCTAAATCCTGACTGACAATAAAAAAAAAATTATTTTATTCAGGTATGATAATGACCTACGCTATGCTACAACCTTTTCTACAATCTTGGAGAGGAAGGGGAAGTTAGATATTGGTCTATAATTTGACAGCTGGCAGGGGTCAAGATTAGGTTTCATAACTGCTAATTACAATTAACTAGGGACATGGCCACTACTGAGTGAGGAATTGATCGTTTTTATGAGAGGCTGGATTATTTCCGGTAGTACATTTTTGAGTAACGTTGTGGGTATGGGATGTTGGAGATGTTGGAGATTTTGATGATGAAACTAGTGAAATTAACTCGGTCTCTTGGAGTGGATTAAAGTATGATAATCGCTGGTCTAAAGTAAATATATTGACATCTAGTTAACTTGGATTACTCGGATTAAGATTTTGCAGTATTGATTTTGTGCCTTACAAAAAAAAAATTCATAAAGTTGTCGCAACTACAACCTGATGGTGGGAACGCTTCTGCAGTGGTCTTTTTCTTAGTTAGTTTTGCTACGGTATTAAATAAAAAGCTAGGATTATTTTTGTTTTCTTCTATTAGTGAGGAGAAATATTTTGCTCTAGCAGCACTAAGAGCTTTTCTATAGTTTATAAGACTCGCCTTCCATGCTGATTGATGCACAAAAAGGTTTATCTGACGCCATTTACATTCTAGTTTCCTGGTGGTCTGTTTTATTGTCTGTGTGAAATCATTATACCACGGTTCTCTTTAATTAATGTTTTTTAATTGGGGCAACACTATCCAGAGTTCAGCGGAGTATGGACTCTAGGTGCTCAGTTGCCTGATTAAACTCAGTGGGGGTGGAGGGCGATACAATCAGAGTTGATAAATTTAGGAGTTTACTAGCAAAATTATCTGCAGTACTTGTTGTAAATGTACATTTGAACCTGTACTGGCATGAAACGCTACTATTCTGATACATAGTCATTTTAAATGAGATAAAATAATGGTCTGTAATAAGATCAGACTGTGGAAGTATAACTATATTGTCTATATTTAATCCTAATGTTATTATTAAATTAAGTGTGTATACAATGAAGTGGTTCGTATACATTTTGCTTTACCCCACAAATAAAAGGAACTCATGTAGGAATTCCAAATACGGCCCTGGGGGTCTGTAAATGATAATTAGTGGGATAGAGTCCATAGCCTTATTTTTCCTTGGTTTCACAAGGTATTTTGTTAAACAAAACCTCAAACGAGTTAAGTTTTTGCTGAGGTTTGTGTTTCTTGACGATCCAGTAAGGCTGTGGATATCCCAGTTGCTAGTATTCCAGTGCACCTTTTTAAACCACACTTTATTCCTTCCACTCAACTTTCCATCAATATGCCTTGACACAGCACTCTGTGAACAGCCAGTTTCTTAACAATGACCCTTTGTGGCTAACCCTCTTTGTGGAATGTGTCAATGACTACCATGTCTACCCATGACTGTGTAGCATACTGAAACTGAACCAGACTAAGGGACTATTTCAAATGCTTAAGAAACCTTCGCAAGTGTTTTGTGTAAATATTTTAATTTTGTAAAATAATGAATTTAGGTTTTCATTGGCTGTAAATAATCAACATTAACAGAAATAAACACCTGAAATAGATCACTGTAATGATGTATCCAGTTTAGGAACACACAGGATGACGCAGAAGTAAATGCTGAGTGGCTTTTAATAATAAGACTTTTAATAACAGTTAAGAAATAAACTGATAAACATAATAAAAAGCACAAGGAACTAGACTTAACTTGCAATCTAGGTAGCATGAAACAATGTAAACCACCTTAGGCATTTATAATTTCTTTCACTGAGCAGAACAAAAGATAAAACCTGAATAATTACCTAATTAGTGCATAAATACTAAACAGCCGAGACTACTTAGTTCACGTGACAGCCCCATAGTTTTTGGTTCTGTAAATATATGCTGTCACCGGAAACCGTTGGTTGCCATGTTCCATGAATCCCCCCAGGTTGCCAGAGTTGCCGGGTTCCTAAGCCCCACCTCAACGGGCTTACTGCGGGAGCACAACGATATATCAAAATCCCTATCCCAAACATTACACAGGGAAAATGGGATTTTCAGAGTCCAGAGGTAAGGTCAGGCTTACAGGACTGCCTGAGGGTGAAACTAGGACCCCTGTGGAGCATGAGGGAGGACACAAAGCCTCAGTGCATCCAGCTTGGTGCACCTCAGCCGCACCAGATCCATTTAATATCATCGCAGAGTTTGCATAAGGTAACGTAATATCATGTCACACATTCAGCTGGTGCGGAGTGTAGAATGCAGAATGTTTAGCCAGTCTTGTTCCATTATTAGTGATAATTATATCTGTTATAACTGCACTCTAATTACAACCCTGACGGAGAAGATATCAGTTTTAGAGGTGCGCATCCAGTCATTAGAGATGGGTAATGAGAGTGATAGCAGTACTGTTACAGTTAGGGAAAGTCTGGATGCCTTAGGTGGAGATAGAAGTTCCTCCTCTCAGGCATTAGAGCCCTCGCAGCAGGGGACATGGGTGATGACCCGGTGGCATACTTGCAAAGCCAGCACTAACACTGAGTCTTGCCTACGAGAGCATTGCTTCTCTCCGATTCATGTGTCCAACAGGTTCGCCCTCCTCAGTGAGACGCCCGCTGAGAAACCTGAAAGAGCTTTGGTTATAAGAGATTCTATAGTGAGGCACGTGAAAGTAGCTAGGCCTTTAGAGGCAGCAGCAGCATTAGTACAGTGCTAACTAGGAGCCAGGGCATGAGACATAGCAGGTAATCTTAGAATCTTAGGCAAGCGCAGGTTCTCTAATGTAGTTTTTCATGTTGGAGCTAATGATATATGCCGTAGACAGTCAGAGGTTACCAAGGGTAATATTATAAAGGTGTGTAAATTAGCAAATGTGATGTCCAATGAATGAATTTGCACAGGCCCACTTCCATTGCGGCCTGGTGATGTAACTTACAGCAGGTTATGGTCATTGAACTGCTCAATGTCCAAGGGGTGCTCAGAAAACCATGCATGCTTCATAGATAATTGGAGTAATTTTGAGGGTAGGACTAGCCTGTTAGGGCGGGATGGTATCCATCCCATTCAAAAAGGTGCTTCTCTCTTATCCTGCAGCATAGGACATATTCTTAAAACAGGGATAGTTAAACTGTGACAGTCCAGGGCCAAGGCCAGGGAGCAGACAAACAGGCTATTCCGACTATCTGCTAGCTGCTTAGAGTCTTCACCTAGGGTTGATCATATTGAGAAAGTGTCAGTTTCCTGGGCTAAAGCAAAATATAGAAATCTGAAAAGAGTTTATTCTAATATTCTATAGAAAAGAGTTTATTCTAATAACTATCAAACTAGACAATTGTGATAATGCAGCCTGCACCGTTGACCTGAAGATTTGATTATTGAATATTATAAATAAACTTATTCTTCTTCTTCTTTCGGCCTGTCCCTTTTATCAGGGGTTGCCACAGCGTGTCAATATTTTCCACCTCACTCTGTCCCCTGCATCTTGTGCTTTTACACCCACTACTTGCATGTCTACATTGACCACATCCATATATCCCCTAGTTGGTCTTCCTCTCTTCCTCCTACCTGGCAGCTCCATTTC
>JAOUQV010293674.1:0-13693 GCA_028565295.1 Aspidoras spilotus
TTTACTATTACACCTTCAATTTCTAACTTTAAACTCATCACCCTATCTGACACCCTTTTCACCTCAACAACACTCTTGACATAGTCCTCCTTCAGGACTACCACAATTCCATTTCTCACCCTATCCACACCATGATAGAACATTTTAAAACCTGCACCAATGCTTCAAGCCTTGCTACCCTACCACTTTGTCTCCTGCACACACAAAATATCCACCTTTCTTCTCTCCATCATGTTGGCCAGTTCTCTATCTTTCCCTGTCATCATCCCTACATTCAGGGTTGCTACCTTCAAGCCTACACTCTTGACTCTCCTGTTCTCTCTCTGTCTCTTGACATGCTTCCCTCCTCGTCGTTTTCAGCAAACAGTAGCCCAATATCCGCCAGTACCCTGCTTGACGCCAGCACTGGTGGCGGTCGTTGTTAACCTGGGCTGCGACCGATCCGGTATGAAGTAACAATCAGTAACACGCATTTATTTTGAACTGACAAAATTAAAATCATCATAAAACTCCATGCTGGCCAATCATGAAAAAAACCCTAATCAAGTCACTAATAGAGAAAATGAATACTAGTCTGTGTCTGTGTGTATGTGTATGTGTTTTTATATCATTAAGATAACCAAATGTTCCTTTGACTATAGGATATATGCAGTGTATATGAATTTACAGTGCTTTACTTATTCCTAATTTTGTTCTGTTAGTCTTATTCCAAAATGGATTAAATTAATGTTCTCATCAAAATCCTAGACACAGTAACCTATATTACAGTGTGAATAAAGTAAAGTAAGTAAGATAAAAAAAAAAAAATTTTTTTAATTATATGTACATACAAATTCACAGCCTTTCAAAATACTTTGTTTAAGGACCTTGCAGCAATTACATCCTCAGGTGTTTTTGAGTATGATTCTACAAGCTAGACACTCCTATATTTGAGCAGATTCTCCCATTCTTCCAACATCTTTGCTGTGTGTTGAACACTCGGACGGAGAAACTTCGCCACAGACTGAGGTGCTCTGGATATTTTCTTCATGTTTCACGTGACCCTGAATAGTCTCCTAGTTCCTGCTGCCTTTTTTCTGTACCCCTCCCCAGATCTGTACCTCAGTACAATCCTGTCTCTGACAACTATAGAAAATTTTTGGACTTTATAGCTTGTTTGTGGTCTGAAATGTACTGTGAACTATGGGACCTTATATAGACAAGAAGTGTGCCTTTCCAAATCATGTCCAATCAACTAGATTTACCACAGGTCGAGCCCAATCATTTTCAAAGAACTGAAGTGGAAACAGGATGCACGTGAGCTCAAAGGCAAAGGATGTGAATTAGATTAGATTAGATTAGATTAGATTTAACTTTTTAATTACACATGTACAAGTACAAGGCAACAAAATGTATTTTCGCATCTAACCAGAGTGCAATAAGCAGCAAGTGCTAATATATCTTGTATATATATCTATCTATTATATTAGCTTTACATTAGCGTCTTCTGTCACAGTACTCACAGGTAACTGTCTTTGAAACTGTAACTTGAAACTGTCATCCTGGAGCTGATGGCTGGCTGAGCCTTAGCCATTCTGGCAAAACAGTCACCTCTTGCTAAGCCTAGCTTCCACAACTCTCTCTCAAACCTTCATTGTGTGGTTCATCAAGTTTATACCAGTGTAGTTTCTACAAATATGTACATCTCCCTTGTTCTTAAAAATCTGTACAGTACACTTTTCAAAGCTTTTCTCATTTCCTCCTTGCTAATCTTTTTTACCACCTGTTCCAATTTCTACACATTCCACTCTTTTTTTCTCTGTCATTCTATTCATTAAATAGCTCCTTAAAAAACGCCTTCCATCTTTTCCGCACCCTCTTCTCTCCTGTTAGTACATTTGCATTTTCATTTACACATCCTCTATCTCTCTGTATTGCCAGCTGATACAAGTCCTTCACTACTTCTTTACTGTCTAACCTACGCTGCATTTGTACTCCTACCTATTCTCTTCAGTCCTCTCCCTGTCTCTTTTTTTTGCTAACCTCTTCATCTGAAAACTCAGATTACCTTTCTGCCTGTCTATCTAATCACTGTTAATGCTGCTATCAGTCATCTGGAAGCTCTTTAATACAACCCAAATCCTTTCTTAACTCCTCTCTGAACTCCTCACAACATTCTTACTTTCTCAACTCCCACCATTTGGTCCTCTGCTCTGCCTTTGCCCTCTTCCTCTTCCTTACTATCAGAGTCACATCAGATGGTGGCACACCCCCATCCGAAGTGCTCAAGCTACAATTTCCCCTGCCACTACCTTACAATCTCCAATCTCATTAATGAAACCTCATCTTCACTGGATGTACTCTAGCTGTGTACTCTTGCCTCCACTAACTACAATAATTACCAACATGTATTGTGCTGTGTATATGTGTGCCTTTGCATGTGTGTGTTTTGACTGCTATCTTTCTGGGGACCAGTTCAGGTTTTCAACCTTCAAAGTGAGGAAGGTTTGGGTTATTTTTGGGAAGTAAGGACATTTTGGAAAGTGAAGCCATTCAAATTGCCCCCCCTTATTATTTTACTAATATCACATCTACATCACTTTTATACATGGTCCTCATTTTGGAGACTACTGGGAATGCAATCCATCAGTCTGTATGTATCAAATCAGACAATCAATATGCGCCGCCCATATGTACTGCACTCTATTTATCTCACTGGTTTGCACAAATAATAAAAACAATACTCAGGGCCTTGGGGATTTTTTCAGTCCTCACTTTAGAGCAGTTACAGGAATGAGGATGTATTCCATAATAACATTTGACATAAACAAATGTGTGCCGAGAGAGACTTTTCCAGGACCTCTACTTTCTAAGCTTTCTAAACTAGATTCAATTTCAAATGTAATGATGCCTGCCAAAGTCAGGTTATGTGCAAATAATTAGACATTTCATCAGAGCCACAGATTGTCGAATCAAGCTGCAAGAGTAAATGATGTTTATATTACATAAGATTTCCTCTGTTATATAAGGTGTGCCATTTATATAGATATATATATATATATATATATATATATATAAGTATAGATAATAATTTTTTATTTCATGTTAAATTGGCATGTTGTGAGATTCTGCCAATACAAGATGTGACTCAAAACATGTGACTCCTTTCTCTATTCATTACTAGCTAATTACCAAAATGTTTTAGATGTTCAATGTGCAATCGGGCAAGCTCTTTTCAAACCCTGGCTAATTTTCACTGCAAGTGTAGCACACAAGACCATAAACACACTATTAGTTACTCGTACATAGCACTGTTTTCATTAATATCTAAAGGGCAGCTAGTTAAATATATAACCAAGACTATTACTTATTTTCTCTCCCAGCCACAGGATATCCCCTGATATCAATGAAAAATACGTGGTGATTGTTTTAATACAACCCCAAAACAAATTCATATAATTCATATAATAAAAACACAGTGTTTCTTACACTTACTTACATTACTTGTAATGTCAATTTCATTTTATATGTTAAACATCAATTCCTACATTTCATGCCTGCAACACATTCCAAGAAAGTTGGAACAGCATTTACCACTGTGTAAGTTTGCAGTCCAGAAATTCAGGAATGGATTTTTATTAAAATATGAAATGAAGTTGACAAGAAAAAATAAAAGTCAAACTTTTACTGATTTGGGTTGTATAATAAAGATCCAAGGATCTTAAGCTAAATTTGCTCAGGATATAAAACATCAAATTGTTTTGATGATAATCTCCAGATCTTATCATTTGTAAGAGTATAAATAAGTAATGTGGAAATTAAAAAATTAAAGTCCCAGTTGACATTACTGTGCTGTGCAAAACATTAAACATGACCTCTGAACTGAAGCTGAAAAGAGTTATTTGTTGTTTTCTGAGAAATTACATACTGTCATCTAATAGTGTCCCTGGGCACAACGAGGCATACATGCAAAAGCAATGAAAAGAGGGTGCTTTTTATAACAATGAGAAAAGTGTTGACATTCGAAGAAATAAACAGTCATGATAAGCCTTATTCATTTTTGTTTTATTTTTGTTATTTTGCCTAAATCCCACAGGTTGAGACAACTGTAGGAGTAGAAAATAAAAATCATTACATTTTCACACACACATATATACCCACAAGGGGCACATACATATTCTTAAGTCTAAACACACATATATTTTAAGATTTTTGATTAAAATAGAATGTGCTTGTAGTTCATTTAATAAAGAACAGTTCAGTATCTTGTATACTGAATGACTATTGTATTAGGAAAACCTTATAACGGGTTGGTTCAATTTTGTCATTAAATACTGCACACAAACCTCAGACAAGGATTCCAGAATGTGGCAACCATGCCTGCTGTATCTGCCCTGCAAGTACACCCAACTTGTTTGGCTCTAAACTCTTGGATCAGCCTAATTTGCCCGGAACCTGCATGATCTTCGGCTGAATGATTATTGATGGACTGCACTCTTGGATACCATGGTATAGGAACAGTCCATAAGTGCAGTTGGTGAAACACTGGAACCACATCTATGGGCTACAACTTTCAACAGGCTGTCACTTAGGTCACTTAATTTGCCCAATTCGACCGTCTGTTGTGCATTAGACAGATAAACAACTAGTAAGAAGGTTGACTATGAAATAACCACTAATTGACAGCACTGATCATAGGCCACATGCTAAGTGTTCCAAAGCAATGATCATTCAGTGTACTACTGTGCAGCTTTTCTAGGCTACTATACCTATAATCCTGGTAATCAAATCAGTAAATAACCTTTTTAACAACACAAAAGAGCGCTCTCCGACTGTAAATGTGAAGTCCTCAAAGAAAGCAGCTGATGTTACAGTATCAGGATAACGACTATATCCAGGTTACTTTTAAGTACCTGCTGGATAGGTGTCATAGAGATAGCAGTACAATGTGTACACAATGTACATGATGCCACCTCTTACCAGCACTCTATAAAAGGTAAAACACTGAGAGACATGCTTTCTGCCTTTTTAAACAGAAGACATCGGGACGTGCAATTTTCTTACACAAAATGCGAGGAAAAAATAAAAATCTGATAAGTTCGATTCTTTCCTATCAGCTTTACATGCTTCTTGGTCAAGTTCAGATAAAATTTTATATAAACTTTTTATATCATTCTGAATGGCAACATTATGTGCCATTGCTTCATTGTAAAATATCCCAGCATTTTCGAAATATACTCTGTTTTAGAAGACTGTGAATGTGTGGGCTGGGTCATCTGCGTGATTCCGGAGGAGGCAGGCTGTGTGGGGGGATCTTTGTTGAGTGGCTGTGATGTATGCTAAACGTGATTCAACCATGCTGACTGAAGCTGAAAGCACTCTCAGAGTTCTACCTCCCTTCTCCTCACCCGCCTGAGAATGAGATCCTCACCCAGCATACCCTCCCTGTCAGGACTCTCTGGGGGTTTCAAAAAATAAATAAATAAATATATAAATACATGGGATATCAATTGTACACAGCTTTTTACTGCGTATATGGCTCCATCTTCTGCCTCAGATGGACAACATGTACAGTACTGTGCAAACATCTTACCCTACATTTGTAAAATATGGATTTGTCTTAATTGTCTAATTTCTGCCTGCTACATTGATGTTTTAGTACAACCCCAATTCCAATGAATTCAACTTAATTCAATTTAATTTCTAAAGCGCTTTTAACAATAGGCATTGTCCCAAAGCAGCTTTACAGAAACAGTCTATTCCAGACAAGTAACAGTGGCAAGGAAAAACTCTCTGAAGAAGTAAGGAAGAAACCTTGAGAGGAACCTGACTCATAAAAGAACCCATCTTCATTTGGTTGGGGACTAAGGTTGGGACATTGTGTAAAACAAAAAAAAATTGCTAATCCATTTTAACGCATATTTAATTGAATACACTACAAAAACGAGATATTTAATGTTCAAATGCGTAAACTGTATTGTTTTTTTTTCAAATATTCACTAATTTTTCATTTGATGACTGAAACAACTCTAAAAGAACTGGAACAGGGTCATGTTTACCACTGTGTTACATCCCCTTTAATTTTACCAACACCCAAGAAGTGTTTGGGAACTGAGGACACTAATTGTTGATGCTTTGTAGGTGGAATTCTTTCCCATTCTTGCTTATGTACAGCTTCAGAGTCCAGGTCATATTTTGCGATGCATAATGCACCTCACATTTTCAGGGGGTCTGTACTGCAGGCAGGTTAGTCTAGTGCATGCACTCTTTTACTGTGAAGTCACGTTGTTGTAACACATGTAACAGAATAAGGCTTGGCATTACTTGGTCGTCCCTAAAAAATGTTTCTTGGATGGCAGCATATGTTGCTCCAAAACCAGAATGTACCTTTCAGCATTAATGATGCCTTCAAAGATGTGCACATCCTCATAGCATTTGAGATTCTGGCTTGTGAACTCTGCGCTAATAACAATTCAGACAGTCATTTTCTTGTTTGGCCTGGAGGACACGACATCCATGATTTCAAAAAACAATATGAAATGTGGAAATGTGGGAAAATCATCATTTTATGATATTATTTATGTTTTACAAAACATCCCAACTTCATTGGAATTGGGGTTTGAGAAAAGTTGATGGCACAATTTTTAAATGTATAAAAAAATGTAATTCTTCTAATGCAAGTCAATGAGTTACTGTGCACAATTCTTAGGCACCATATTATTTTTGAACAAATATTGTTATATTTTGATTTTTATGAATTCTGTATTCATGAGTCAGTTAAAAATGATTTTATATTTCTAAACATTACTTTTACAAATAAAAATATTTTCAGATGAAATAAAAACATAATGTAAAGTTTAGACTCTTTGTAACATAATATGAAGAGGACATCTAGAATTACTGAAAAAAGTGGAAAAAACTACATTAATACAGACAACAGTCTTGAAATAAATTGTTAAATATTATGTGGGTTCCTGTAGTCCGTGGTAAAATAGAGTGTGTAGAATTTTACTCTGCAACATTTTCTAACACTATAAAAGTAGCTGAAACAAAGCTAACATGAAAACATTTAGCATAAAATGCACACAATAACATGTGCCAAAAACTGAGTACTAAAAAAAATAATAAAATTAATCAGTCATCAATTTCAAGTCAGTACTAATGTTGTATTTGGGCATTTCAAAACTGCATGCCTTACTAGTTGTCATAGAGGCTAGCTGAATTTATCACACTCTATGTACTGTATGTTTAGCCAACTGACTTATTAGCTGTCTGGCGAAAGACAATATTTCACAGGCTTTTGTCATTAGTGCTAATCTTTTGAGACACTTACACTACTTTTAAACAAACATATTGTAACCTTTTGTTCAGACCTCCTTTACAGTGCAACATTTAGTGATGACTGCTACATTATTTACTCCTTGCAACCACCTGCCCAACGTCACTGAAGGACAGTGGTGAGTCATTTGCTTCTGTTTCCAGTTAACAACAGAGCATACTTCCGACTCCTTTTCAAGCTCCAGAGCCACCAAAGTCACTTAAAGTCTGCTGCCTCACTTCATGAGATTGCAGTGCCTTATAATTCAAAACCCGAATTCAAAAACCTGTTCAGAGCTAATCAGATGATATCAAAACACATAGCTTCTGATAAGTCACATAGTTATTTGCCCCTGTGGATCTTTTCAACTGTACTAATCTGAGAAGTACATAAAGGATATATCTAAACTCTCGCGTTATACTCACTGCACAGAGCGATGACATGACTGCTGTCTTCATGTACAAATTTCTTAGTGACTGCCTCCTCCATAATCTGCTTCACCTGCACAAAACATTAAAAGAAATCATCACAGCAAATATGGAGCTGATGTCAAGCTCAAAGACCATCTCATTTCTGTTCTGTTAAAGATTAATAGCAGATAATTAGTTTTGATAGTGTAGCAATATGTGATTATAATTATACAGTTTTTAAACGATATGTTCCCTAGGTAATGTAGAAAGCTGTGTATATATATATATATTAAATATAATCATTCTGGTTATTTCTACTGTCTGTATAGTGCCAGGGACACAAATTAATGACAGTTTCTTCCTGAAAGTTTCAAGTTTTTAGGAAAGAACCAAAGGCCACCTAATTACAGAACTGTTATAGGGTGGGATGTGGGTGTTTGCCTGGACTGTGCAAGTGAGCGTGACTTGAGTGGGAGATGTGGCTGGAGCCGACAACCAAGAAATACACCAGAACTTGGTCTTAATACTAGCTGTAATCAGTTTAGCAGTTACATCATTCAAAGTGGAAGTAAAAGCAGACAATTTTCAGATTTAAAACACCTAGTACTGTATAGAATTGCTTACTTGTTCGCAGTTTTGATATGCTGAATGACTACATTTAGTCATTTAGCAGAAGTTAGAGCAAAACAAGGTTTGTCCTTTTGAAACAATTCATATAATCAATGAGTGACATGGTCTTGTGAATAATCATCTGCACACCAATACATGAAATATAAACTTACTGCCAGTGCCAAATAATTCACGCTTCTAGTTATTGGATAGTCTCACGTGGAGAATCCTCAGATTGTGGACACAGCACACACTTGGGTAATCCTGGTGCCAAGAGGTACCTTACCTCTTTTATAAATGTTTTAATAGGTTTATGATCCCTCTTAGTGTAACATCCAGGGTGCTGTAATAGGGACGTGCACCTGTCAGACATTGTACCAGATCTGATTCATAAAGTACACGCTATTCACAGAAATTCAATATTGTTTCCTGGATGCTCAGCCCATGCATTTCTGAATGTCTATCTCACACTGCAAAAAAGGAATTTTTAAGAAATGAAAAAGTCTTGTTTTGGGCCAATTAGTCTTGTTTTTTTTCTACCACATATTTTGCTTAAGACAACTGACCTTTTACGTTTTAAATTTATACTAGTTATAAGAATTCTAATCAAGCAAAATTTGCTTGCCTAATATAAGAAAATTTGATTCATTTAAGAATATTTAGCTTGTTTTTAGTAGGGCCGTTTTTGCAGTGCAGTTCCAGCAAGCCTAAAGCAGTCCTATAACCCTTAATAAAATGCATTGTAGTACTTATGCATTGTAGCACTAAGTAATGTTTAGTGAATATCAATAATTTCTTATGCAGCACCCAGAATCCTTACTAGAACTCAGAAATATGAAAATATCGCCCCTGTCTTATCCACTCTGCACTGGCTACTGGTCAAATTATGTATGAGTATAAAATACTTTTGCTTGTTATAAAGCAGTAAACAGTCTCACGCCACAGTACCTTAGTGAATTTCTAGTTTCATATGATCCACCATGCCCACTTCAACAAAAGGTGCAGGCTATTTGCTGATACCTCATATTATTTTTTTCCCTTTCTCTCTTTTCTCTCTTCTATCCTCTCTCCCTTTCGGATGAGCTACACCTAATACGGCGAGGCAACAGGAAATGTAAACAACCCTGTGCCTGCTTGATTCCCTCCAACTGCCCATTCACTGTCAATATTATTATTTCTTTAATGTTATATATTATTGTTAGGGATGTATACATATTGTATTGTATCACCCAAATGAGAATGGGTTTCCTCATAAGTCTGGTTCCTCTTAAGGTTTCTTCCTAACTATCACTGAGTTTTTACTTGCCACCATTACTCATCTGGGATAAAATATTTCTGTAAAGCTGCTTTGGGACAATGCCCATTGTTAAAAGCTCTTTATAAATAAAAGTGAATTGAATTGAATGTTATTAGTACAAAGCTGTCTGTGGTTACAAACTATCAGATGACTCTATGGTATGTACATGACATATGACATAAGGCAAGAAGAGGAAAAGAAAAGATGGTAGTATGACAGCAGCATTTATTTAACATCAGTGGCCAGCACTGCCACCTCACAGCATGAGGGTCATGGTTTCAATACTCGGGTGAGTGACTCATTCCTTAGGTGTTGAGTTGGCAGATTCGCATGGTGTCTGAGGTTTCACTCTGGTTTCCTCCCACAGCTTAAAAAAGCATGCTTTAAGTTAACTAGTGTTTTGAATATATCCTTAGTTTGTTGAAAGATAAATAAATTAATGAATTATTGCACATAATGCATCATGTAATTTTTTTTTTATATTGCTGGGAGTATAAACCTTATAATATAAGTTGTGCTATGTGTTTGCATTGCTGTGTTGACATCATTTCTACTCTACAATACATGCTAGTTCAATTGTGTAAATATTTAAAACCTGTCTTTGACACTTGAGTGGCTCAAACACATTCTAATATAATATATAGGGTGGGCCATTTATATAGATACATACAAGGTGAACCATTTATATGGATACACACAAACACACACATATATATTGCCCTTTTAAGAGCCTCTTATTAAACTAGGCTGAGCAAATAAATAGAATAGAATAAACTAAAATCACATTATAAAACTTGTCTGACAGCAGTGGCTTTAATGAAGTCATTTTTACTGAATTATTACAGCTGGAGGGTAAAAATGCGATCAGTGCTTTCAGTTTCATGTGTTACATGTTTTACAGATTTATCAGAGCATCCCAGATGTTCTTCTTGTCTACTGGGCGACTGAAGTCAAGGCAGAGGATAACGCACTGAGTTTAAGAGGCTATAATAGGTTAAAAACAGCCATTTTAGGGATTCTGCTATATATGGCACTATAATCTATAAACTATTGTTATATCCGGGTGCTCCGGTTTCCTCCCACAGGCCAAAGACATGCACGCTAGGTAAATTGGAAATGCTAAATTGTCATCCTAGTTAAATTGGAAAAGTTAAATTGTCCTATCCTAAGCCTGAAAGGGTGAGGGTTGCGTCAGGAAGGGCATCTGGCGTAAAACATGTGCCAGATCCTAATGCGATGAACTCGCTGTGGCGACCCCTGGTGACAGGGAGAAAGCCAAAAGATGAAAAAAAAGCTAGTAAGGAGGAAACATTAAGAGCAACCAGAAAAACCTTGAGAGGAACCAGATTTTTCTTAACTTTCTATTTTCCTAATGACACACTCTATAGCTACAGAGTCCTGGGTTCAATCATGAGCTTGGGCTGTCTGTGCGAGCTTTTATTATTGTAACTCCAGTTATCACAAGTTGAAAAAAGTTAGTAATTAAAAAACACTATATATCTAGGGCTGCACGGTAGTTTAATGAGTAGTCTTATCACCTCACAGCAAGGAAGACTCGGGTATGACGCAGGAAATTTCTGTGTGGATGTTGGCATGTTCTCCCCGTATTCATGGGAGATTTCTCAGTGTTCTCCAGTTTCCTCCCGCATTCCAAAAACATGCACATTAGGTTAATTGGTTTCTCTAAAGTGGCCCTTAGTGTGTGAAAGTGTGTGTGACTGTGTGTATCCTATGATTAGATTAGGAGTTGCAGCCTGTCTAGGGCTGTTCCTGCTCTTGTGCCCAGAGTTACCATGACCACGTGTGGATTAAGCAGAAGATTATGGACATGGATAAATGACATGTTTATTGATAAATGGCTGAATTGAAATAGAATAATGTCGTGGCATAATATGGGATGCTGTGGCATAATGCTGAATGTCCACAAAGTGGAGACGAGGAAGAGTACCAAAACAAATATAGAGCAATATTAGCAAATGTTTTGGTGTAGAGAAAGTGTTATCACACAATCCCTGCAAGCTACAGCTGGATAAATGGTGAATTGATGCAATTAACGTCTAAGGTCTTTGCTGATGCTTTCAGTTCCTAGGCAACAAGCAGGCCACTAAATGAAGCCGATAGTGAGGTCTGAGGTATAACACAAAAAAGGGCTCAGGAAGAAGAATCGACTCCCACCATTTAGAGTCACTTTTTACTTTCTACATTTTCAGATTAAAGATGTAAGTTATTTTGTTTATAAACTGCTCTCATGTTTCATTGATGGAACAGACACAAAGACCACCTAAATTATTACATTACATTCAGGGATATTGACTCTATTAATACTCTGACCAATAAACCAATATTTGTTTGTGGACATGTGAGGTTAATTGTGTGTATGTGTAAACAACAAGAATACTTTTAAAATGTTTCATTATTCGATAGTATATAATAAAGACCAGTTCTCTGATACGAATATAATTTGATTTATTCGGAGCTGAAAGCCACACAAGATGGATGTACAAAATGTCTTTAAAACTTCATTAACAGGATACCATTAAAAATGTATTTCCTCATTAACTCCAGCCACTGCACCACTTCCATCTGTGCAGAGGGAAGAGAGCGCAAACTGTAGTTTTGGGTTTATCAGGGAGACAAAATAACAGGTTTTCAGTGCTCATTCAAACTTATGGGTTTGATGAATAAGTTTAGTTGTGAATAAGATTTATTATTACATCATCAAATAACCAGATCCTCCTTAATGTGTGCTCCTACAGGTCTATTAGTAATATTGATTTGACTTCAGACGCTATTGAAGCAGCTAAAGTGCAGATTTATTATTCAATGTAAAGTGTTGTCAGTTTATGTATTGTCAGCCAGTAACAGACCCACTGTACTTTCATTATCTATCTACCAATCTATATGCCTATATGAGAGAGAGAGAAAAATATATAGAGAGAGAGAACAGTGACAATTAAATACAGGGTTACACATAGATGCTTAATATTAATGCATGAAAAGTGCCAGTATTTTTTTTATTGTAAGGCGACAGCATACATGTTTATTGTATATATTAAACAGTTTTTACATAAACCTATAAGTGTGCATTCCCGATTGCATTGACAAATTTGGGAACACCGTTTATCAGAGCCTACAAGTTTGTCCATATACTGTAAAACAGTGGAAAATTATGTTAGTACACTATATAATACACTATATTCCAAAAACTATTCGCTTACCTGCCTTGACTCACATATGACTTAATCCATAGGGTTCAATATGCCGTCTGTCCTCCCTAGAACAGCTTTTCAACTTATTTGGGGGTCCACAAGGTTCAGGAGTGTGTTTATGGGAATTTTTGACCATTCTTCCAGAAGCGGATTGTAAAGGTCACACACTGATGTTGGACGAGAAGGCCTGTCTCTCAGTCTCCGCTCTAATTTATCCCAAAGATGTTCTGTCGGGTTAAGGTCAGGACTGTGTACAGTCATTTTGGAATAGGAAGGGACCAGCTCTAAACTATTCCCACAAAGTTGGGAGCATGTAATTGTCCAAAATGTCTTAGTATGCTGAAGCATTCATACACCTGTGGCCATGAAAGTGATTGGAACACCTGATTCAGATCATTTGGTTGGGTGAGCAAATACTTTTGGAAATATAGTGTATGATGTATCTAGACATCTAGTTCAGACTGAAACTGTTGCATTTATATTGTTTCTACAGAGACCATGTTAGAACGTGTTTCAAATCAAATCATTTTATTTGTCACATACATAGTAATACACAGTTTAACATGCAGTGAAATGCTTTTTTTGACAGTCTGTCCACATCAAGCTATCAATAAAGATTCAATAAAGATTAATCTATCAAAAAATATATAGAAACATATCTATAAAAGAGACAAAGTAAAAAAATATATATATATAAAAATATGAAAATATAGAAAACCAGAATATACAGTATAGTTTGTATATGTATATATATATATATATATATATATATATATATATACATACATACATATATATGTACATCTTTATCTATATGTGAATGTGTGTGAGTTAAAAGGGAAATATAAATATTTGTGTTATTGTCCGAGAG
>JAOUQV010293991.1:0-13687 GCA_028565295.1 Aspidoras spilotus
AATAATAATAATAATAATAATAATAATAATAATAATAATAATAATAACAATAATAATAATAATAATAACAATAATAAGTTTAGATTTTCTCTAGAGCAACAGAAGACATAATATTTTTATAATTTCTTTTACTAAAGTTTTATAATGACACTTCAAATGACAGGAAAGGATTAAAGGTCAGATTATACAGACATGTGATACATCACAAATGAAGAAGAGGAACACGGAATCTGAAATGCCCGATAGACGAGAACTAAATTAGACACAGGTGAAGATAATCAACACAGGAAAAGTTTGGAGCTTGGGTGCAGCCCACTCTCACTAACACACATTCAACCGAGTACCTTTTATAAATGTGTGACACTTCATCTGATACTTCACAAAAAACCCACAGGAATAACTTTCGTACATACAGAGGATTAAAAGTGGTGCCCACTACTGATCTAAGACATACCCAGGTTACCATGACGTTTAGTCTCTTAGAATTTTAAACTTGCATTAACCTAAAAATATAATGACTAATCACCTTGCAATCTTCTTAATTATATATATTTTTTACTTCGGCTTGTTCATGCCACCGGGGTCGCCACTGTGAGTCACTCGCATTGTCTATCTGCCACAGGTTTTACGCCCTTCCTGGACTTCTGTGATTTAGCAATTCCAATACCATTCCAATTCACCTTTAATGCAAGTCTTTGGACTGTTGGGGAAACCGAAGTACACGGAGGAAGCCCACGTAAACACGAGGAGACCATGAAAACATCCTGGTCACCTTATTTGAGGATTGAACCTGGGTTCTTCTTGCTGTGAGGTGACAGAACTGTGCCACCGTACCTTCTCTAGCCCCTCTTCCTCTTATTAATAGTTATATGTTGATATTAATATTAATAGAATGTTTTTTGTCCTTGAGCGGGAGCTCTGGGTTTATTTCATTCTCGTCCCCCGGTTCGTACCGAATGTTCCGCGGGTTTCTATGAGAAACGCTGGTGTGAATCTCGTGTTATTGCTGCAATGATGATAGAGGGATTATTTCCCAAATCCCTCGGTCCTGCTCTCGGCCCTCGACATCGTCTCTGCACCTAAATCTCATCTAATACGTCTGGAGAGAACTGGAAAGGGATTTGGGCGGCAATTAAGCAGGACAGCGGACCATCACAGATATGTACCCGGTTCAGATCTCTGGGGTGTAAACATCAAAGCACCATGGAAACTAAACAACATGGAAGCGTTCAGTGATGGATGATGTATTATAAACACTGATAGAAATGCACCATTCATTCATTCATTCATTTTCTATACCCGCTTAATCAAAGGTTTTTAGGGTCATGGGGAAGCGGGTGCCTATTTGCCAACTCTGGGCGCAAGGGCAGGAACAACCCTAGACCGATGATGATGTTGATAATGGTGATGTTGAAGAAGATGATGATGTTGATGATGATGATAATGTTGATGATGATGATGTTGATGATGATGATGATGATGTTGAAGAAGATGATGATGATGATGATGTTGAAGATGATGATGATGATGATGATGATGTTGATGATGTTGATGATGATGATGATGTTGTTGATGATGATGATGTTGATGATAAAGATGATGATGTTGATGATGATGTTGAAGATGATTATGTTGATGATGATGATGTTGATGATGAAGATGATGTTGATGATGATGATGATGTTGAAGATGATGATGATGATGATGATGTTGATGATGATGATGATGTTGAAGATGATGATGTTGATGATGATGTTGAAGATGATGATGATGTTGATGATGATGTTGATGATGAAGATGATGATGTTGATGATGATGATGATGATGATGATGATGATGTTGAAGATGATGATGTTGTTGAAGAAGATGATGTTGATGATGATGAGGATGTTGATGATGTTGATGATGTTGAAGATGATGATGATGTTGAAGATGATGATGTTGATGATGATGAGGATGTTGATGATGTTGAAGATGATGATGTTGATGATGATGAGGATGTTGATGATGTTGATGATGTTGAAGATGATGATGTTGATGATGATGTTGAAGATGATGATGTTGATGATGATGAGGATGTTGATGATGTTGAAGATGATGATGTTGATGATGATGAGGATGTTGATGATGTTGATGATGTTGAAGATGATGATGTTGATGATGATGTTGAAGATGATGATGTTGATGATGATGAGGATGTTGATGATGATGATGATAATGACGTTTGTGTGTGTATGTGTGTGTGTGTGAACAGTAAAGATATGTGAAAGTGCTGAATATTAGAGACTGAAACTTCGGGGTGGAAATCCTTGGCCTTGAGATGAAAGTGGTGTGTATATAATAAAAGCCAGAAGTGCTGCTGTGAAATCTTCTGCTCGCTTTCATCACTGACATCATCAAGAACATCAAACACATTCCATTAAAGAAAACCTCCCCCTCTTATCGCACTCCTTTTACAAGTTTCCTCCCTTTCTCTTCTACCATCAATATTCTAATGAATTTTCTCTGAAAGCAAAGAATTGTGAAACGACAAAGAAGTGACCTGAGGATGAGGATGATGAACATTCCACTGAGGTGAACGTCTCATCTTTATCTCGGTCTGTTCCACATGAATGAACAAAGAGTTTTACATTCACACACATTCCACATTTCCAACTAAATAGAATTAGGGATGCAACGATACCACATTTCCCTTTCCATACAATACTGATAATTACTATACATCTTATCTTATCTCATCCTATCTCACCCTATCTTTTCCTATCTCATCTCATCCTATCTTATCCCACCCTAAATCATTCTATCCTATATCATCTCATCCCATCTCACCTAATCTTTTCCTATCTCATCTCATCCTATCTTATCTCATCCTATCTCACCCTATCCTTTCCTATCTCATCTCATCCTATCTTATCTCATCATATCCTATCCCATCTCATCTCATCCTATCTTATCCCACTCTAACTCATTCTATCCTATATAATCTCATCCCATCTCAGCTCATCCTATCTCATACTATCTCATCTTATCTTGTCTAATCTCATTCTATCTTATTATATATTTTCCTAACTTATCCTGTCCCACCTTATCCTCTCTTATCCTATATTATCTTATCTTACTTTAACCTATCTCAACTCATCTTATCTCATTCTTTCTTATCTCATACTATCTCATCACATCTCTGTCTGTCTCACATCTCTGTCTGTCTCTCATCTCTCTATGTCTCACACGTCCGTCTCACTTTCATTCTTGATTGACATGAATGTTCTGGAACAATATTGATCAATGAACGTGATCAAATATAAATAGAATGTTATAAATAATATATCAATAGATCAATAACATCAAAGTTATAGTCAATAAATATATCTACATCTTAGTCAGTTCCAATGGTTCCTGGTTAGTTCATGATTATTATCAGATTAGTTACTGGTTAGTTCCTGATTATTATCAGATTGGTTCCTGGTTAGTTCCTGATTATTATCAGATTGGTTACTGGTTAGTTCCTGATTATTATCAGATTAGTTCCTGGTTAGTTCCTGATTATTATCAGATTGGTTCTTGGTTTAGTTCCTGATTATTATCAGATTGGTTCCTGGTTAGTTTCTGATTATTATCAGATTGGTTCCTGGTTAGTTCCTGATTATTATCATATTGGTTCCTGGTTAGTTCCTGATTATTATCAGATTGGTTCCTGGTTAGTTCCTGATTATTATCATATTGGTTCCTGGTTAGTTCCTGATTATTATCAGATTGGTTCCTGGCTAGTTCCTGATTATTATCAGATTGGTTCCTGGCTAGTTCCTGATTATTATCAGATGGGACGCGTCAGTTCCCGGTTAGTTCGTATTAGTTCCAAGTTCTTAGTAAGTTCCAGGTTTTTATTAGATTGGTTCTAGGTTAATTTCTGGTTTGTTCTTAGTTAGTTCCTGGTTAGTTTCTGATTAGTTCCTGGTAAGTTCCAGGATAGTTCCTGATCATTGGGTGAGTTGTTTATCTGTTACAGTAGCATATAGATAATATTCATATCATTTTACTCTTTTTTTTCTGATCTATCTCTTCTCTAGTTTACTTCTCTCTCCCTCTCTCTCTCTCTCTCTCTTTCTCCCTCCATCTCTCTCTCTCTCTGTCTCTCTCTCTGTCTCTCTCTTTCTTCCTCTCTCTCTCTCTCTCTCTCTCTCTCCCTTTCTCTCCATCTCTCTCTCTCTTTGTTTTTATTTCCTTCTGCTTCCATCACTCTCCTTTTTTACTTTTTTTTTTACCTTTTTCCCGATGGCTGTTCATCTTGCTCTTATTCTCGCATGAATCTGCAGCTGAACGACAGTGAACTCTGGAAAATAATTGATAGAAAATGAGTGTGGGTGATTTACACCAGATTAACCTACTCGAGAGAAGAGAGAGAGAGAGAGAGAGAAGAGAGAGAGAAGAGAGAGAGAGAGAGAGAGGGATTGAGGTATAAAGTATGACAAAGATTAAGAGAGCAATAGAAGGAGAGGGATTGAGCAAGAGGAAAAGCCACAGATAGAGTGAGAGACAAATACTATGAGAGTAAGGACAGATAGAGAGAAAGAATACAGCGAGATGGACAGAGAGAAAGAATACATTTAGAATGGTGAAGAGAAACATCTAGAATAGAAATTGAGACAGAAAGATGAGAGGAAGAGAAAATGATAGATGGATAAAAGCAGAGAGAGAAATAAAGATAGATATAGTATATAAACCATTGGTGGCACCGTGCCTTAGTGGATAGTTCTGTGGCTTCACAACAACAAGGACCCGGGCATGCAAACACATGGAGAACAGTGGTCATCAGTTGCTCGTTGGTCATCATCTTCATCTATGAGTTCCTCAACAACTTCAGGAGGAACATGTTCTTAGATGCTTCACATCCGTCTGTGGCTACTGAACAGACCAGGGATTTCATCAGTCATAGCTTGGTGCAATGATCTCAAGTACGTCTTAAAGGTCTTTTCCAGAACATCCCCAAAGATTCTCAATGAGGTTCAGGTCTGGACCAGAAAATGTTATCTCATGCTCCCTGAACCACACTTTTTCAACTTGAGCCTGATGAATCCTGTGGTTGTCATCGTGGCATATGACCATGCCATCCACTGAGGGAACCATGATGGTTCAGTATATTCGGGTAGGCAGCTGACTTCATAATATTGCCAAACCTCGACCTGACCAGCTGCACCAACCCCAGATTATATCACTGCCCCTCCTACGGGCTTGTTCGGTAAGCACTAGGCATGATGGGTGCATAATGCCACCTCGTAAGCCACCTTACTCAACATTTTTGCCTCTCATCTTTTTTAGAATGATGTGTTTTTAATTGGTCCATCATCATCATCATCATCATCATCATTACATCATACGACCACAACATTCATTTATCACGAGGGTTGCATAAATATCACCGACTCGCCAAATAAATGCCCTAGATGTCAGAAAATGATGATGAATAGAGTGTGTGTTCTCATGCAAATGGAAGTAAAATGTCAATTTATCATGCGCTAAACACACAGTCTGCACGCGCGAAGGTTAGCAACGTGCTAAATAATGAATTTTATAATTGCTAGCTCCATGCTAGCTCATTATCCAAATTATTTATTACTGAATTTAATAACAAGGTGCAGTTTTATGTCTAAATTTATATATATATATATATGTATATAACCTCACCATGATGTTTGATAATGATTTTAATGCTAGTTCTACAACAACAACAACAATTATTTCTATAGAACTTACACCAACCAATGACTGATCAAATTGTTACAGACGAACATCTGTACACCACAGCACAACAACAAAGATGGAGCACAGAGTCGGTGGAAAGCTTAACAGATGTTTTTAATTGTCTTCAAACTCAGACCGGTCAGTGATGGTGCGTAGGTCTTTAGCCAGTGAGTTCCAGAATTTCTGACTCGTTACAGCAAATTTAACCATCAGCCCACTGTTTATACCTGGACCTGGGGACCTCCAGAAGATGTTGGCTGGCAGAGCGGAGAGCTCTATGTGGGTAGTTAAACCTCAGGGGTTCGGTTATGTAAGGAGGTGCAAGGATATTTAACTCTTTGAAGACAAATAGCAGTATTTTAAACTGAATCCTAAATTGTACCTGTATCCGGTGGAGTGGGTGAAGCACGGGTGTAATGTGGTCATGTTTGCGGGTGTTGGCAAAGAGCCGGGTTGCAGGATTTCGTACCAGTTGTAGTTGGTGGCAAGATGTTTGACCAAGTCCATTGTATGTACATTAAATTCCAGTAGTCTAACCGTGAGCTGATAAAAGCATGAACGGCTCTTTCCAGGTCACCGCGGCTCAGAAATGGCTTAACTTTGGTACGGAGGCGAAGCTGAAAGACGCTTGACTTCACTACAAAGTTGATTTGTAGCTCGAATTTAAGTGTGGAGTCAAATTCCACAACATAATTACAGTGGGTTGCTAGTGGACTACAACCAAGTCTAAGTCTAGTGCTGGTGTCGGGGCTAATCTGCTAGCAATCTTAAATAGCTTTAATGTTACCTAGCAGATTTATGTTAGCCAAAGTCTACTTAATCTTTTGATCTAACTTAAACTGGTATATGACTAGCATGCTAACAATCCCACTAGCGAAGCATTTTAATGGCTATAATGTTAACTAGCATGCTAGCAAATTTATCTATAACATAGCCACAGTAAGCAAACCTGGATAATATTATATATAGATTTAATAACAAAACATTTGCTAATGATTGTATTAACACAATATAATCGCTAGCTTTATATTAAACTGATTTTTTGTGAACTAGCATGCTAACAACCTCAACTAGCATGCTAACAACCTCACTAGTGCACCATGGCACAGCCCTTAATGTTAACTTCTTTGTAACATGATCTCTTTGCTTGTGGGGTGGCACTGTGGAGTAGTGGTAGTTTTTTTGCCTCCCAGCAAGAAGGACCCGGGTTCAATCCCCAACCTGATAAATTTCTATGTGGATTTTGCATGTTCTCGCCGGTTTCCACCACAAGTTCCTCACTTGTTTACCAAGTCAGTTTTAAAATGAGTAAATGATTCATTTCCATTTTAATTTTAGTTCGTTTTTTGAATCAGTGAATCATTTTGATTATGACCGAGATTTGCTCCTCACTTGTTCAGATAGTTCTATTTCTATTTAAAATAAAATTAAAATTAGTGAATGAATCACTTCCCTTTTGATCTCAAGGTCAGTTTTCGAATCAGTGAGTCATTTTTATCATGACCGAGAATCGCTCCTATATTGTTCAGCGAATCAGTTTTAAAAATTATGAATGATTCACTGTTCTACCGATCTCTGAGTCAGTTTTAGAACAGTGAACTATTTTGCTCTTGACTGTGAGTCGTTCATCTCTTTTTGTAGAGTCAGTTTTTGAATCAATGAATCATTTTGCCTATGGCCCAGATTCTCTTCTTGCTCTTGTTCATGAGTCAGAATTAAGTATTCGGTGAATCATTTCCATCATGAACAACATTTACATGTGGGTGCAATGTTATGCAGCTAAATCAATCTGAGTGAATCAGAATGAATCATTTAATTATATGAACAGCTTGAATGGACTCGATTCACTGAAGCATAATCCATCCTTGTGTCTTAACGAATCGCAGCGTTTACGGAAGTCAGATGTAAATAATTTCAATCCACGTTCAAAGTAACATTTATTATTTATCAGGTGGCAGAGTGAGGGGCAATATGAGGCAATTTAATTCCAGAATTGAAGATGGTCCCTGTTGTGGCACACTTGTGGAAAATCAGTATTACACACACACACACACACACACACAGACACACAGCTTTATATTCTAGAAACAGCTCACTACCATTACAATTCTCAACCCTTCAGAAAAAAGATCATACACTGAATACAAGTTTCTCTCGTCAAGGTTCCTTTTGGTTCCCCACTGGTTCCTAATATTTTGTACCGGTTCCAAATGGCATGTAATGGCACCACAACACGCCTGTGTTATCAGCTCTTTTCTTATATTTCATTGACAGTAACCTACATTCAGGCATCACCAGTCGAAATGAAACATGGTGGTGGTTGTCAATACCTTCATCTTCACATGTCTTGCAAGAGATTTGTGTCTTTATGTCTGTGTTTCTCTTCGCTCTAGCGCCCCCTTAAGTGGGCTAGACTGTGTTAGCTTGTGCTCCAGGAAGCGCATTAGCATTAATTTGTAGCGCCTCCTAGTGAATAATGTACAAAACAGCAATTGGGGCTCATTGTTCCAGGTCGCGTCACGTAGCATGTAGTGACATACGCTGTCATTGGCTTTGCAATGATTGAGACAGGGATAAGCTGACCGAGCTTCCCAATCTTATGTCAGCTGTAAGGGCAATTTTGAGACACCAGTTATGTTAGCCTATGTGTAAAACACACTGTTTTTTATATGGCAAATACGTGCAGATATACGTATGAATACAGAACGTTTTACATCTTCTTCGGGTCTCTGTGGGGAAACTGTCGATTGTTCTGGGGTTTATGCAGAAACCTATATCAGAAGAGTTTGGGATAGTATGGATCATTAAATCCAGGGTATGATGTAGCTGGGTTTTTTTGGTCAACAATACCGTGCTCCATGACATCATAAATCCAATCTTCTATGAGGTAGAACATTTCATGAGCATCCATTGTCAGAAACGAAGGTACTGTTCAACCCAGTTATGTTCCTCCAGGTTTAAGAAGGGCAGCACGGTTCGGTGGATGCAGTGGGTAGTGTTGTCACATCACAGCAAGACGAACTCATGTTTGATCCCCAGATGGGATGACTCTGGAAATTTCTGCATGGGGTTTACACGTTCCTCGTGCAGGTTCTCTGGGTGCTCCAGTTTCCTCCTGCATTCCAAATACATGCATGCTAGATTAATTGGTGTCTCTAAAGTGGCCCTTAGTGTGTGTATCTGCCCTATGATGGATTGTCATCCTGTATAGGGTTGTTCCTGCCTTTGCACCCAGAGTTGCCGGATGGGCGCTGGCTGGCCCGGGAGCAATATAAATACATCCTTGTAAATATAACTATAATTGTCATTAAGGTCATCTTGCGTACTATAAATAACTAACAATGGTCCATTTGTACATAACTATAGAGACAGAGGACGGTTATTTAATGTTAGCGCCTTAGCGACAAGCGTTTGAACCCAGAAAAGGTACATTTTTCTACCTATATATCTGAATATGCAGAAATACGCTGAATGATACCATACAGAGCAGGTTTAGTTTTATTTGCAGTGCAGCGCCCCCTATGCATGGAATCGCATGAAATTTGGTGGGAATCTGAAAAATCCTGTTGTGAGGATGTGAAATTTGGTGAAGTTTGAACATTTACATCCCAAGATATTGGCTGGTGAATTGTTAGATGTTGTAGTCACAAGATGGCGCTACTGTTGGTATAATACATACATGAATCATTACATCCCACAAAACAACCCGTCATAACATGTTTAATCATTTTAGTAACAGTATTTACCTTGTGTTTGATCAATATTTCAAAGCTCTCATCCAATCACAAACATGTAACCTGAGACACATGAGACGCATGAGGACAGAGAAAAGAAGAGACTCTTCTGCGTGCTTCTGAACCTTTATATATCTGCACCAGATAGGCAGGTGGGGTGGAAGTGATACCTGATTGGCTGAGAAATCCAGTGAGGGGGAGTGGTTAAGGCTTATTTCGCTTTCTGACACACCACCAGCTCTGTGGGTTTGTTTTTTGCACGATTGCAGGAGCACAAAAAAGGGGCTGGGGGTAGAAAAGAATGAGGTTGGGAGAGGGAGGGAACATAATCGTATTCGTCGAGCAAGTTTCTGAGTGGGTGTTGAAGGACGGAGCGGGAGAGGGAGGGATGGAGAGAGTGAGCAAGAGAGAAAGAGAGCGAGAGAGGAGGGAGCTGGAGGCAGTGAGATTGGACCGGAGCATCAGTGCTGCAGTGTTTGTTCTTCGTGCTGGGAGAAAAACGATCCAGATTCCAGATTAAATCCCAACTTAGAGGATTTGTTAAGCTTCACCTGAGAGATCCGGAATCTTCCGAGTGTGGATTTTTACATTTTTTCATATAGAAGAATGAAGGGAAATTGGAGGGAATAAAAAGGAAAGGTTAAGCACAGGTTGAGCGTACAGAAGGATGCTGTAGGACATCGGACCACGTGGGTCCAGTAGCATTTATGGACACTAAAGTGGATTCTTGTCCCAATTTTAGGATTTTCAGGATTCTGATTTGCTGCATGCAAAATTTAGGTTGTTTATTTTCTACATGAGCGAAAAAGTCTGTCTCACCTACATGTCTCACCTACCTGTCTCACCTGTCTCGCATTGAGCTCATATCAGCATGGCGTCTCACGTGTGGGGTTAAAGCTCACCTGAGGTGCAGAATTGAAAGGTTGTGAAGGTGAAACTGAAAGGGATTTGTTGGAAATATTCGATTTGAAATGATTTGGAAAACACAGGTGGAAGATCAGATCAGATCAGGTCACGACTCACCTGAGAACAACAGCAAGTTCATTACAATCTCAAACTATTTTTGGGAATAATGTAAAGTTGACCTTTACTTTTACACCCACGCCCACCTGCTGCACCTTTCTGTCTCCCCAATTTATAAAGAGATCAACTTCAAACTTTTAACTCTTGATTTGGCAAAGTGGGCATCATCTGGCCCTCGGGGGCCTCAGGGGCCTCCTCCAACTTAAAAATGCGCCGTTCGAGCACAGATGAGACCCCATACCGGCGCAGTCCATCTCTGGACAGTAAGAGCGGCTCGTCCCCGTTCTGTTTCGGAACCGAACGCGAGCGCCGAGGTGCACCATTCGGCTTCAGTTTCCGCACAGCCCCGGGGACGAAGACGGCCAAAGCTGGTTATGCCACGGCACAGGGCAGGAAGTACGTAGTGTTTTACCTGGACCTGTCCTTCATTTTCCTTCTAGAGCTGCGGCGCTGCAGGATGGCCGAGAGCTGCATGAGGGCTCTGAGGTACTCCATGGTCTTCTTCAACCTGCTCTTCTGGGTGAGTAATGCAAACCCAATTTTATAAAACTCTGGGGACCAAATGTCCACACAAGCACAGAAATGTCTAATCTTCTATGGGGACATTTTGCTGGTTTTCTTTCCAGTGTTGGGGTTAGTATAGATTATCGAAAGCCGAGAGCTCAGTGTGTGGCAACAACATCTGACAAGAGATCGGGATGCTCTGTCAGATTCAAGCTATCTCAGACATTGCAAAGGGATAAGGGAGTAAATTATTGACATTTATAGCTATATTAATTGAAGGTCCTCACTAGTGTGTAGCACGTTTTCATATATTTGGTCCCCACAAGGATAGAAAAGTTGGTGTTTATGAAATAAAAGAGCCCCAATATTGCATTGTTATTACTTGGGTTGGGGTCAGTGTGAATTATCCGCGTAAATAAATATATCAGTGAAAGGTCCTCACAAGTATAGCGTGACACGGGTGTGTGAAAAGTGCTGTTTGATAGGAATAGTTGATATTTTTGACATTGTGGGGACATCATGCTGTACTGATAATTATATCAGTGTAAGGTCCTCACAAACATACACTGTGTGTGTGTGTGTGTGTGGTTTATTTCTTTATTGGGAACAAATGTCTCCAAAAGAATAGGAATATCTGATATTTTTGACATTGTGGGGACATTTTTAGGTCCCGATAAGAAAAGAAACATTTTGTTACAGTTTTAAACAAAAAAATGTAAAAATTGGGGTCAAGTATTAATTTTACTACAGTTTTAATTATATTAATAGAAGGTCCTCACAAATATAGAACAACACAGCCGTGTGTGAGTGTGTGTGTGTGTGTGTGTGAGTGTGTGTGTGTGTTTAAGTGTGTGTGTGTGAGTGTGTGAGTGTGGCCAATTTTTTTGGCTTTATGGGGACCAAATTATCTGTTTCTCCTTGTACTCTCTCTCTCTCTCTCTCTCTCTCTCTCTGTGTCTTTCTCTCCCTTTGTCTCTCTCTCTCTCTCTCTCTGTCTTTCTTTTTCTCTCTTCTTTCTCTCTCTCTCTCTTACTCTGTGTCTGTATTTCTCTCTCTCTTTCTCTGTACATCGTTCTCTACATCTCTCTCTTTTAATATTTGTCTCTCAACACCCCTCTATCTCTCTCTTCCTCTCTTTTTTATTATCTCCCTACATTCTCTTCTTTTCTTCTCTCTCCATCTACAGCTCTCTTTTCACGTATTCTGCTCTCGTCCTCGCCTCTTTCTCTTTTTTCATCTCTCTCGCTCTCTCTTTCTCTCTCTCTCGCTCTTTCTCTCTATCTCTGTGTCCCTGGTGATATTTGTGAGATTAGTCTTTGCACTTTTTTAGCGTCCAAACCTCCACCTACACACACACACACCTACACACACACACACTCATTCCGATTGCACGCCACAGCGGCTCACATCTGTTCGAGTTAGGTGTTGATTTATATTTTTTCCTCGTACATCGTGACCAATCCGATGCATTTGTGGCTGATTTCATCCATGAGTTCAATCGAGGTCAGAGGTCAGAGTTCAGAGTTCAGAGTTCAGTTTATCCACCGAGTCGGGGTTTTATCTTTTTATTCATTATCATTTTGTTTTTTTTCTGATTCAGTAAAATCACCACATTTACACTTCACTCCACACAGAAATGGAATTCGAACACTGTCTCAAAGTCTTCAGAAGAACTCGGTAGAACCTACACGATCAACATCAAGGACCTGGGTTTAATTCCCGAATTCCATTTCTGTGTGGATTTTGCATGTTCTCCCTGTGCTCGTGCGGGTTTCATATGGGCACTCCGGTTTCCCCAAAGAGATGCATGTTGAATTTGTTGTTGTCTCAAAAGTGTGTGAATGTGTGTGAGTTTCTCCAAAATGGCTACATTGTTATAAAACGTTTTCATTCATTCATTCATTTCCTATACCCGCTTAATTGTAGTTTTAGGGTCATGGGGTAGCCGGTGCCCATCCAAAAAATATGGGTGCGAGGGCAGAAACAACCGTAGACAGGGCGCCAATCTATCATAGGGTGCACACACACACACAATCACACACACACATTCACACAGTAACAAGTGATTAAGAAACACCAATTAACCATTCATGCACATTCCTGGCGTGCAGGAGAAAACTGGAGTACCTGGAAAAAACCCAAGCAAACACATGGAGAACATACAAACTCCACAGAGAAATTTCCCAAGTCGCCCCATCCAGGGCTTAAACCCAGGATCTTCTTGCTGTGAGGCGACAGCACTATCCACTGCACCACTATGCCACCCATCATTCATTATGTTTTGCTTAATCCACACGGGGTCACGGGCTAGCTGGTACTCACCCGGCAACTTTGGATTCAAGGGCATTACGACCCTAGACAGGGCGCCAATCCATGGTAGGGCACAAATATACACACACTCATTCACACACTAACAGCCAATTTAAAGAAACCAATTAACCTAACATGCATGTCTTTGGAATTCGGGAGGAAACCTGAGCACCATAAGAAACCATTGATAAGTATGAGTATGAGAATGAGTATGACTGTGAGCATGGGTATGACTATGAGTATGAGTATAAGTATGACTATGACTATGAGTATGAGTATGACTATGACTATGAGTATGACTGAGTATATGACTATGAGTATGAGTATGAGTATGAGTATGACTATGAGTATGACTATGAGTATGACTATGAGTATGA
>JAOUQV010294518.1:0-13680 GCA_028565295.1 Aspidoras spilotus
TGGTATGTCACCCATAATGTTGTGTGCATTGCAATATTTTGAGCAAAACCGTGCTCTTACCCTGCTAATTGAACCTTCACTCTCTGATTTTACTGGTGCAATGTGCAATTAATAAAGACTGGCCACCAGGCTTGTCCAATTTAGCCATGAAACCTCGCACACTAAAATGATAGGTGTTTCAGTTTCATTGTCTAACCTGTGTATATTTCATGTATACTTTTATTTCATGTATACTCATTTCATTTATTTTGTATATTATATTATATTATATTATATTATATTATATTATATTATATTATATTATATTATATTATATTATATTGCCAGCACATGCAATATTAATGCTGACACATTATAGTTAAGTGCGTAACCTCGGCTGTGTACTGCATTTACTGTGTGTACTGCATGCACTGTCCAGACGCCTTTGTAGTATAAACGCGCCTGTCAGGGAACAACCCCGGAATGATCGTTATGTGTGCGAAATGGCAACTCGTTTATTTTAAAGATTTATTTTACCAATTTATTTACAGATATTGCAGAATTTTAACAGGGTTTATTTGTGAAAATGCTTGTCTGCCGAGGTTCCACAGTTTCTCTGGATTCTTCCCACATTCCAAAGACATTTGTTAGTCTAACTGGTGCTGGTATTCAGTTAGACAATTTATAATAAAACTAGTGTTGTCTGCCTCAACGGTCTAATCAGCACTTTCTGTCTCCTCAGTCATTGCTGCCCAGGTTCGAATGTTACTTTAGTTATTTTGCGACTGCAGTGCTGCCACCTTCATCTGTTATCTGTTATACACATTACTTATATGACTTAGACAGTTAAAGACCACTGATCCGTTAAGAGCATTAACTAAAATGTCCCACAAGGAAAGCTGCAGAACTGCAGAACATGTGCTTAATATTAGCATAGCTTAAAAAGTGTGCATGATGCGATTTGTCATATCTATCTAATGCCGAGAGGGAACCAATATGGAACCCTGTGGAACCAATGAGGTTATATTTTCCTGTGCTTTGGGTAGTGAAGCATGACAGTTTGCATGTGTGGTAAAAAGGGAGTGCTCATGCTGGGTTTTTCTTTTATTCATGCTAATATGATGTGCTACAATGTGAAATTTAAATGAAAATCAAGTTTGTCATAGGTCACTACTGAAATCCAGGAAGTGGGTCAACCAAATTGTCTGAAATGAAGGGAAAAAAAAATATAGCAATTATGTAGATTTATTCTCTGCTTTGGACGCACACATTTAATATCAATACAATAAATACTGCAAACATTTGCAAAAATATTTTGTGGATCAAAATATTGATTGTATTCAGTCTTGTTAGCCCTTATTTCTTTGCACATACTCTAAGCTCAGGGAATCAAAGAATCACCTGAATCAGAGTTCAGATTAAGTGTATTAAGTGTATCAGTGATCCATTTAATCTTTAAAGCTGCAGAGTATAATGCATACATGCAGTTTAGGAGACAGATGTTCTGATTGAGAATTTTTGTTACGGCTTTGTTTTAGAAAGAAAGTCATAATTGTGTCAGACAAAAGTGTGTTTTTTAGAATAACAAACAGAGAACATGCAAACTACACACAGAACGTCGCCTTTTCTCTATGCCCCATTTCCTTATGCAAATGATTTTTGTACCTAGCTAGATATCTTAGTCAGACCAATGAATCAAGCAGAAAATACTGAGAAATCAGCAAAATGACTCAAAGCCTTTTAGCTTTACCAAGCCTTACATATCTAGCTTATATTAGCCATTTAGCTTGTTGCTAACAGTGTTTAAGAGAAAGCACCACAATCGGCAAGAGCAGAACAAACCTTCTATATACAAGTTTTTTTTGCAGCCAACTAATATTAGCTAACTAGCTTACTCTATAGTGCTGTTCTTTTAACTCACAGCTACTTTTTTCCTACCTTTTCCTTCATTTTATCTCATCTACACACGGGAGGTAAGCCAAATTGTCACAAAAATGGCATTTGAATTATGAGGCATTTTAATCATCTTTAATGCATGATGGAAATGACAGTGACAATAACCGGCTGCCTGGTTTTCTTCCCAAGCCTCTGTTTCATTTGCTGTCTTGCTTTGGCTCTCATTCATACCATCACAATTATGTCACAGTGATTACAGCTAGATTAAAAAGGCATCACAGAGGGAACGTGAGCGCTGTAATTGTCTCGGTTCATCACAGCGAGCATCCATCCCTCACACGCTGCAAAATGAGCATTGGTCCACTCGGGCCAAATGGTCGTTCGGGGAGTAACACAGAAATCAACGGTTGTGAACTAGAGCATTTTAATAACACCCAGCTGCTAAAGTTAAAATAGCAAATAGATATTAGAGGATTGTATTACTAAGAAAGGATGTAAAGTGTGAGTTGTTTTAAAGCCAGTTACATGCTTCTTTAGTATTACAAGAGAAACTCTGCATCGACTAAAAAAATCTAAAATGTTTTATTTATATTGTTAATACAGAGAGCAAATCTTAAATTTACATTGCTTCAGACACTGTGTTCAGAATCAGCAATAGTTTTTCGCATAGTTTATAGACATTCCCATGCATTCCAAGAAAACTCACTGAAATGCAACTTTCATGGATTTTAGAGGGCTATAGAGAATAGTTTTGCACTATGCACAGCAAAATAAGACATTAATTGGACAAATGATCCAAAAACATCACTTCCATAGAAGCTCAGATTTGCTGGGAGTAAATGGGCATTCGGCAAGTCCCTAGTCTTCTGCGTGATGACTAGAGGAATTGTCAAAGTGGCTGGTTGCTTTGATTGACAGCAGTTTCTTGGTAAATTAATTCAACTTTACTTGTATCACATTGTGAATAAAATATGTTTATCATTCCAGAATTTGTTCATTGTTTGTATTTAGTTAAATGTTTATGAAAAGTTCAATTTTTTTTACAGAAAAACTAGCCATCACTACATGTTTGAAAACTCATCAGCCATAATTGGTTGCTGCACAGAATTATTATGTTGGGTTTAACATCCTAATATAATAATTATATATTAATTATGATTGTTTATTGCTGAATTTTAATTGGTCAAGATGTTTACTGATATTTTCGAAAACAGCAGCTCTTATAGTAATGGAGAGTTACATTTTCAGACAAGAGTTAAAAATACAGTAGATTATAGTAGAAATGAGACCAATGAGACACAAAGTTAGACTCTCTTCTTTGAGAAAAACCTTCCTCTCTGACAGACATCAAGTGGTTAACCTCACATCCAGCTTCATAATCCTCAGTATTAATACCCTCAAGGTTGTATATTGAGTCTGCTTCTGTACTCTTTGAACACCCATGACTGTACAGCTACTCCGAGCTTTAACACCAAGTGAAATTACGCCAATGTTAAAAATGTGTTAGGCCTAATATCCAACAACGACAAACAGGCCAACCTGAGTGAGACCGAAAACTTGTCATCAAGGTGTGATGTTAACAACCTGAAGATGAATGTCTCCAAGACCAAGGTAGATAGTTGTAGATTTCAGAAGATAGGAGGCCTTCATACTCACCACTACAGCTGAGCTCTGGTCTATAAAGTGACTAGCTACAGTGTACCTCTGTGTCCACACATGTACTGTACCAGCTCGGGAGGCTAAATGAATTCAAGAACTTAGCAGTTCTTGAGCATCACTGCCTGGTTGGTAAATTGCAGTTCCCCATGCAAGACAGACCTTCATAGAGTGATCCAATACTCTAAGCAACAGAACGGCACTGCAAAAACTTCTGGATATTAACTCCATGTGATGAGGGCATCAGGCAAATGGTTTATTAAGGATATTCCCCACCCAAAACATAGTCTGTTGAAATGGCTACCCTCAGGGAAACATAGCTGCTACATCAGGACCAAAACAGAGAGGCTCAGAATGAGTTTTTCCCTCAGGTCATTTGGACATTAAACACTTCATGGTTCATGCACATGAACCATTCTGCTGAAAACACAGACACATAAACACTTTATGTTTATATCATGCGCAATTTGCACTGGATTTATTTTATACATAAATATTACAATCTTATACTGTACTTTTTTCTTTTAATATTTTTTAATTGTTTTTGTTCTTGTTAGTGTTTATAAGTTAATTGTAAACTGTAACTGTAAACTGTAATTTAAATACTGGCATAGTACATGGAATAGTCACTTCTCATTTCACTATATATTTGTACCTTCCACAAATTTACCTTAAATCTGGAATGACCCAATATTTCATATATGTCAGTGGGAAAAGTATGTAAACCTCTGCTTTCAGCTCTTGGTATGACCCAATTGAACAACTAAGCATTATCGATGAATTTTAGTAAATTCTTCCTTAATAAACAGCTTTATTTCTGTTATTTTGGTGGGTTTCTCCTATGAATTAATTAGGTATTTAGTCAATGTCTTGCTATATGACCTACACTCACTTTATATTCAGTTTATGAATAGACATTTTCCTGACATTTTCCTTAAAATTTTGCTTTTATTGTTTAGGATCAAAGACAGAAAGTATAATATTACCACCATCTTAAACAGATGGGATGAGGTTTTTATACAGGAATGTAGTGCATTTTTTATCAATGGAAACACTTCTAATTAAAACTAAATGTATATTTTGGTCACATCTGTCCATAAAAATTGTTTCAATAACTTTATACACTAGTTTTTTATTGAAAACTTATCATGCACACCATTCAGTGAGGAAATAAACAAAACCACTTTAAACCATTAAAACACATTTATTTTAGTAATAAGACTTATGATTAAATGATTAATGATTAAACAAGTGTTAAAATTGCCCCTGTTCTTTTTGATATCTTTTTCAATCTCTTATAATAAAGGCTCCAATGTGTTATATATTGCCTGAAATAGCAGAAAGTGAGTGCTGTAAGTACTCAATACAAGCTTTAAAAAGGATCTAATTAATTCTAAGTGATTACAAGCTCATTAGCCACAGTCCATTCGAACCAATGGGCTGAGGCGACACAAGCCGCTAACATGCTTGCTAACATCTCCCATTGTGTACCGGGGACTGTTAAATGGCCACCAACAAACACATAATTGCAAATAAATGATACTTTTTAACCTTTACAACAATTAAACATTCAATTATTTAAAATCGTACAATTTAGGATAAGTAGTTAAAAACACAGTGTAACATCAAATAGTGCCTATGTAGAGCTCACTAGGTTTTGAGACACATCCTTGGTGTTTCTAATTTGCTTTGTTCAAAAAAATTTGAGAATCCAAGATGGCTGCAACCATGCACGCATTGTTCCACTTATTCTAAGTCACCTATGTTGTAGTATGTGTTGTATGAGTCTCACCTGTCTCTCATTAATTAGTTATTTTATTTAAAGATATATAAGGACCAGCTTCTGTCACACCTTTATCAGTGTCAGCTGTTCATGGTATAAAGTAATTGTTTTCTCTAGTGTTTGTACAGGTGCTAGTCATAGAATATCAGGAAAAAGTTGATTTATTTCAGTAATTTTGTTCAAAAGGTGAAACTTGTATACTATACACATTTGTTACACACAGACTGGTATATTTCAAGTGTTTATTTCTTTTGATTTAATAAATATAACTGACAACTAATTAAAAACTTAAATTAAGATTTTTAGAAATGCTGGCCAACTGAAAAGTATGAACATGAAACATATCAGCATGTACAGCACACAATACTTAGTTGGGGCTCCTTTTGCTCAAATTACTGCAGCAATGAGGTGTGACATGAAGTCGAGCAGTCTGTGGCACTGCTTAGATGGTATGAAAGCCAAGGTTGCTCCAATAGTGGCCTTCAGCTGTTATGCATTGTTGTGTCTGGCGTATCGCATCTTCTTCACAGTACCCATAGATTTTCTATAGTGTTAAGGTCAGGTGAGTTTGCTGGACAATTAAGAACAGAGATACCATGATCCTTAAACCAGGTACTTGTAGCTTTGGCACTGTGCATGTGCAGACAGTGCTTCAAGAACCACCAAGAACAGACATATACAAGACATGGGTTTCAGCTGTCGCATTCCTTGTGTCAAGCCACTCTTGACTAAAAGAGAGCATCAGAAGCGTCTAAAGACAAAATGAATTGGACTGCTACTGAATGGTCCAAAGTTTTCTGATGAAAGTAAATTTTGCATTTCCTTTGGAAATCAAGGTCCCAGAGTCTAGAGGAATAGAGGTGAAACACAGAATCCATGTCACTTGAGGTCTAGTTTAAAGTTTTCACAGTCAGTGATGGTTTGGGGTGCCATGTCATCTGCTGGTATTGGTCCACTTTATTTTCTGAGGTCCAAGGTCAACACAGTCGTCTAGTGGGAAGTTTTAGCCCACCTTCCTGCTGCTGACCAACATTTGGGAGATGCTGATTTCATTTTCTAGAAAGAATTGGCATCTGCACACAGTGCCAAAGCTACATGTACCTGCTTTAAGGACCATGGTATCACTGTTTTTAACTGTCCAGCAAACTCCAACAATGCAGACCCAACAATGCAGTACAGCTGAAGGTATACAAGTTTCACAATTTTTTGAATGGAATTATGGCAATAAATAAACTTTTTTTATAATATTAAAATTTTTTGACCAGCACCTGTATATTGGATATCGGACCTTGATCTAAGCCTTGCCTACTATACACCTGACCTCTTTGCATATGTTTGTTTTGCCAGTTTGATTATTTGTCTTTTGGACTTGCTGGATTGTATTCATTAAACTTTCATTTTCTTAATTTTTTTAACACAAGGAAAATTTAATCAATATGATCACAGGAATATGAATGGCAGGTAATAATGCCACACACACATTTACAGACTTTTTTGCAGACTGTTTAGTCTTTTATCACCCAACTGATAAGATTCTCTTCTGAGTCTGGTTCCTTTTAAGGTTTCTTCCTCTTATCATTTAAGGGGGATTTTCTTTGCCACTGTTTCCGTCTGGCTATTATTATCATTATCCTTGATGATAAAATGTAATAAATATAACTTCTAGATTGCTTTAAATAGAAGGCAGCACCGTGGCGCAGAGGTAGTGCTGTTGCCTCACAGTAAGAAGAACCCCGGTATGAGCCCCGAGTAGGGAGACGGGAAATTTCTGGGTGGAGTTTGCATGTTCTTCCCCTGTTCACGTGACTTTTATCCTGGTGCTCCGGTTTCCTCCTGCTTTCCAAAAGCATGCATTCTAGGTTTATCTGTGTTTTTAAAGTGACCCTTACTGTCTGTGTGTGAGCCCCACGATGAATTGGCACCCTGTCTAAGGTAGTTCCTGACCTCACGCCCACAGTTGCCGGGTGGGCACTGGATGGCCCGCAACCCCATCTAGATTAAGGAGAAGAAAATTAATAAATAGAATTACTGATGCACAGTAGCATATTTGCATGTTCTCCCTGTGAATGATTGTAGACATTTTATGGTATTCTATTTACATAGGCTATGTAGAGTCTATATACAGGTGCATTTCAATAAATTTGAATATCATCAAAAAGTGATTTATTTCACTGATTTAATACAAACAGATATATATATAGACATTTTATAGATTTATTACAAACACACTGATCTATTTCTACTGTTTATTCATGCTGTTGTTACAGCCAATGAAAACCCAAAATCATTATCTCAGAAAATATTTAGCACAAAACAACTGCAAATGCTTCCTAAGTATTTAAAATAGTCCCTTAGTCTGGTTCAGTAGGCTACACAATCATGGGGAAGACATTGGCAGTCAATAACCCTGGCAGTCCAAAAGGAGGGTATGCCACAAAAGTAATTGGTAAAAAAAACTGGTTGTTCAGAGAGTGCTGTATCTAAGTTTATTAATAAAAAGTTGAATTTAAGGAAAGAAAGTGTGGTAGAAAAAGGTTTAAAAGTAACCGGGATAACCGCAGGTTTGAAAGGATCATCAAATAACGGCCATTCAAAGATTTGGGGGAAATTCACTAGAAGTGAACACTTGCTGGAGTCAGTGCTTTAAGAGCCACTACACATAGCCGCACCCAGGACAAGGGCTACAACTGTTGCTTTCCTTGTATCAAGCCACTCATGACCAAGAGAAAATGCCTGAAGCGTCTTACTTGGGCCAAGGAGAAAAAGAACTGGACTGTTGCTCACTGAGATAATGACTTTGGGTTTTCATTGACTGTATGCAATAATCATAAAAATTAACAGAAAAAAACACTGGAAATAAATAATTGTTTGTAAAGAATCTGTATAATGTATGCATTTCACTGTTTGTATTGAATTACTGAAATGAATTAACTTTTTGATCATATTCTAAAATTTTTAATGATAAATCTGTCAAACACTGTTTTGTTGTGTTTTATTTTGTGTTTGGATTCTGTTTAACCCATCTGAGGCAGAGATTTGTTTGGATTTCACACCAATTAGATTAGACATCAAAGCCATTCCTGGCTCGAAGCTATTGCATTCAGATGCCTCATGAGAAGTCTTATGAAATTTCAATCATGATTCATAGAATTCATTACATTTTCCCTTTCAAATGTAAATACACCTGTCTAGTCTATATTTTCACCTCGAACACAAGGACATCTGTAAATTCAGTTTTTTTTTTATTATTTATTGTATCTATTGTATTTTTTAAATGTGTCTTCTTTACCTGCTAGTTTCACATTAGCTGTGTTTGTTTTAAATTGATGTCTGGTTCTTAATGCAGTTATGTTATTTCTGGTCTGGGTGAAAAGATGTTTACAATTTTCTCAGCAAGAACCACTCAGAGAAAACATTTTTGCTCTGATACAGGTAGGCAAAGAAACTGTCTTTGTTTTGACTGTGTATTGCTGTTCTGGGGTGTACATATGCATGAAAGTAATTGTTCTATACATGTCTCTCTGAGTGAGTGTTTTAATGCCGGAACAGTAGGAGCCAGTGGTAAAATAACAGCTTGCTATTTAAATCTATTTTCAAAATGGTTTTCTGTTTACCAGCATCATGTTATAATAAATGGTCCAAACCGGGGTGAGGTATAACTCAGTCTATTACATAGTGAAAAGTGTGTATTTAAACCCAGATCATGCAGCAAATTAGTATTTATTTTTACAGATGTGTAATAAATGATGGCTATTTTATCCATTAATTATATATTAATTTATAATCATTTGATTTAAATTTGAGCAATGCAATAATCATTCTTTATTTTTTTTTCTTTCATTCTTGTCCTTCATTGTGTCCTTTCAGGTAAGTCTTTCCAAATATAATTCTTCTTTTAATTCAAACTGCATACAGTGTATATTCTTATTCCTTTGAAAACATGCCACACTTTATTAACCATAGTGTTAATAGAGCTACATCAAACATAAGCTTACACACTCACTGGTCACTTTATACCACTATAAAACCTTGCTAGTAAAAGGTTTGACCAACTGGTATTCTTATCCTTGCTTGTAACGAGTGGTTATTGGAATTAATGTTGCTTTCTGTCATCTAGAACCAGTCTGCCCATTCTAGTCTGATCTTATCAACAAGGCATTTGTTGTGGCATTAACCACAATGCCATGTTCAGACTTAATCACCTTTCTTCTCCAATTTAATGCTCAGTTTTCTCTTAAGTAAGTTTTCTTGACTACCTCTACATGCCTAAATACGTTATTTTTGTTGACAATCAATTGAACACGAGTATCCAATAAAGTGGCTGGTGAGTTTACAAGATTAAAACTCACTAGAGCATGAGGTCATGTGATAATGTTTCATTCACCAGTTATCTACATAGTCAGTCATGAGAATCGGCATAACACTTGTTGGCATGAGAGTGACATAATGACTCTTTATGATGACATAAGGTACCTAATATCATTTTCTGCAGCTAAAAATGAAAAGCCTCTGAAAAGCAACTTACTAACTCACTCTCAGCACAACGTGCAGTGGCTAGTGATAAAATATGTGAACCAATGATTACCTAGTTACCTAGTTTTCATTAACTGGTCATAAAATGTGATATGATTTTTAAAGTTCCAAGTATATACAAACACAATGTGTTAACCTTATACCGCACAAACAATTATAATATTTCATGTCTTTGTTGGATACATAAATAAATCATAGCCATATGTCCTGCTAAATCACCCAACTTCTACTGAGCTTTTACTGGTGGATACCCACCCTGAAATTATTCTGTACAAACCTGATTCCAAAAAAGCTAGACAAAGTACAAATTGTAAATAAATAGAGAAAGCAATATCAAATATCAAATGTTTAAACTGACAAAATATATAATTTAAAGAAAAAAATTTTATGATTTTAAATTTCGTGACAACAACACATCTCAAAAAAGTTGGAACCAGGCCATGTTTACCACTGTGAGACATCTTGTTTTCCCTTTACAACAGTCTGTAAACGTCTGGAGACTGAGGAGACAAGTTGTTCAATTGAGTGATAGGAATGTTAACCCATTCTTGTCTAATGTAGGATTCTAATGCTAAACTGTCTAAGGTGTTTTTGTCATATCACATTATTTTATGATGTGCCAAATTTTTTCTATTAGCGCCTGGACCCTTCTTCTACGCAGTCATGATGTTGTAATTAATGCAGTATGTGAATTGGCATTGTCATGTTAGAAAATGCAAGGTCTTCCCTGAAAGAGACGTAATCTGGAACCTGGATATACCTGCTATATAACCTGTATATACATTTCAGCATTGTTGGTTTCTTTCCAGATGTGTAATCTGCCCATGCCACACGCACTAATGCAACCCCATACCGTCAGAGATGCAGGCTTCTGAAAAGCGTCCCTGATTTCCATAAAGAACTTCAAATTTTGATTTGTCTAACCACAGAATAGTTTTCCCTTTACTACATTCCATTTTAAATGAGCCTTGGCCCAGAGAAGACGTCTTGATCTTGTTTAGATACAGCTTCATCTTTGAACTATAGAGTTTTATCTGACAATGGCAGATGGCACAGTGAATTGTGTTCACAGATAATGTTCTTTGAAAATATTCCTAATCCCATTTTGTGATTTCCAATACAGAAGTGTAATACAGAACTCTTTTCTGATATTGGTCCACTTTATGTTGATGCAGAATTAGGGGTATTGGTAATCATCTTCCTATCTTTACTTTTGAAAGATGCTCTTTTTTTCCCAGTCATGTTAATGACCTATTGCCAATTGGTCCACCTGCTGTTCCTTTTTTTGTACCTTTAACTTTTCCAGACTTGTCTTAACTTTTGTGAGATGTGTTGCTGTCACGAAATTTTAAATGAGCCAATATTTGGCATGAAATTACAAAATGTCTTACTTTTGACATTTAATTTGTTGTCTATGTTCTATTGTGAATACAATATCAGTTTTTGACTTTTGTAAATTATTGCATTAAGTTTTTATTCACAATTTGTACTTTGTCCCAACTTTTATGGAATCTGGTTTGTAGTATACCTTTATAAACTTGAGAATAATTTTTTCCCTTATTATTGACAACTGGTCAAGGCCCCGAAGCAGCAAAGCAGTCTTAAATAATGATGCTCTTACCACAGTACTTCACCATTGGATTGATGCACTTGTCTGTTTGGTGATTTGCATAAGGTAGATGAACAGTGATGTTAACAAGTTCCGATGATTCACTCAAGATTTTAGATTTTACTCTAGGGTTTTTATTTACCTCTCTAAGAATTTTACACTGTGCTTTTGATCAACTTGATACCATTTCGAGGAAGCATAGCCACAGTACTTTATCGTCTTCATTTATAGATTAATTCCTAAAGTCTTGTAGATTTCTTTGCAACTCTATCCAGTTTAATAAAAATCAACAATTCTTGATCATAAGTCTCTTATTTTTGCGAGCCATGGTTTCTTGTGAATAGCAAACATAAAAATATATTTTTCTTATATAAGTCAAAGTAGTTCCACACCTTGCTCCTATATTGTATCAATGATTGGACTCCAGCTTTTCTAATTCCTGACTTTAATTAACTTTTGTTGAATTATTAGTAGAAAGGTTCACTTACATTTTCCACCAGCATTGTGAATGTTTAATGGATATGGCCAAGACAATAAATATTATAATTGTTTGTTTTATATTAGGTTCAGAACATTGTGTTTGTCTATAATTGGTTTAGATCAGATCACATTTCTTAGCCAATTAATGCAGAAAACTAGGTAATTCCAAAGGGTAATTTTTTTCTTACTCTATACAAATTTAGTTTACATATAGCCAATATACTGTATTGTGCAAATTTCTTAGTCACACTATTACATTTAGAATAAACCTTGCTAGAGGTTTTCTTTTCCGACTTACTGATTCAGTACAAAAAGTTTTTTTTTTAAAAGCCTTTGGGGGCTCACTATAATGTATCAACTATGTATCTAACCCAATCCTCTGTATTTTCCTGTTTCACACCTAACAATTTCATTTCGTCTGGCACCATATCATCTCCAGCCCAGTAACATCCAAGTCAGTTTTTCTATTCAGCTGTCAAACCAGTGTCTTTTTGTGCTGGTCCTAAGTCGAGGTAAATGCAGAGGGACGAGTCAGGAAGGGCAGTATGTGATAAATGTTATTATCTAAATTCTATTATATAAATAAATAAACAAATAAATATTGTGACAAATTCATAATGAAGGTTGCTGGGATTTACTGAAAAAAATTCCCAGTCAAATTTACCAGTAAATAATTATTTATAAGTAAAAATCAATTTACTTATAAAGCTACAAATATTATATATGGGACTAGTAATGTATTTAAGAAAAAAAAAGCAACTATAGTCACACTAAAACTGTGTTTATTTAGTGTGTTTGCTGCATGTTTTATTATTTTTCTTTTTATTAGAAAGATTAATTTAATTGTATAATTTTTTTTGCATGTCAGTTGAGGAAGACAGGGTGTGCAGATGAGCAGAAGGCAGTAAGAGAGAATGCGGGGCCTTCATCTTGGATCTTGATCCACCCCACATCTACACAGAGTATAGGAAGAAAAAACTTTTAATTCAATGATAAAAATTTAAAACAAAACCTAACAGCAGATGTGCTGCGAAATATAGTGTGACAAGGGAGTGGATTTTCATTCCTGTCTCATCTCACTCCCACAGAAAATAATCTTGTCCCATCCCAATCCCGGGTCCTGTCCCACTCTTGGTAAAATGACTCCCACTCTGATCCAGCTCCTATTAAAAATGACTCTCGCTCCTGTAATGCTCCTATTTTCCTACTAATTTTTAAATTATTAAGGCAATAGTTTAATTTTAGGCAATTCATTAATTACATTTATTCTTCTTCCTATTCTTTTTAAGATTACTTTGTGTTCTAAAGTTTTATTTCTAAAGATATGGCAACAGAGACAGTTTAGCTGTGGTACACAGGGAGACATTTTATGCCTTAATAAAAGCAGTTTTTCCTATGGAAGATCAGCTGAATGTTTAAATAAACCTAAGCATAACATATAAAGTTGCATTTTACTAATTTATTGAGCAATTATTTTCTTATATTAGGCATTAATTTATTTTTACAGATTAATTTATATTTACAGTATTTAGCAGACGCCCAGAGTTACTTACAAAAGTGTTTTAAGACATATTATTTATCAAAAACTTCTGTTTACAGAGAATGGCCAGAAAAAGAGAAAATATCAAGTGAGGGACAGTTGATCGATGAAAATATCCCATCCGTGCAGTGAAACACACACATACACACACACTGGTGAAGTGAGCACACGTGCCTGGAGCAGTGAGCAGCCATCACAGCGCCC
>JAOUQV010294732.1:0-13676 GCA_028565295.1 Aspidoras spilotus
TAATAATGATGCTCTGGACCTGATGAAATTTCCTTTAACTGAACCCGACTGAATTCTAATGAAATCCTCCTGCTTTAGGTTTTTAAATTGTTTCAATGAGGTTTTACTTTTGCTTCCTGTGCATCATTATGTCACCCGAGAGAATCACAGTGCAAAGTCTGTTTTAGTGTGTGATGCCTTTTGAACAAAATAATACTCAGTTAAATAAACTCCATATTTTAATAAATATTTAAAGTTATTAGTTTCTAAAAACATTTTGAGATAAAATCTAACAAGAGTGAAGCATCTATGCTGTAAAACACCGTGTATATAATATTTTCCACAGAAAAACAGTACATGGTCCACTGTCTCCCTCTGTGGACAGTGTCCACAAAGCCCTGTAGGGTGTTTCTGTATTCTGTATAGAGAAGCGTTCAGCATACTGTGACCTATAGGGATCCTGGTGAGAACGCTCTCCTGTCTTCAACAGTAACCTCCACTTCCTCCCAAACCAACTCCAGGCTGAATACTAAACAGATTCCTTCCTTTGAGTTCTTTTTCCCACTCAGTCTGCCACATCATTCTGATTTGTTGTTTTATGATCACTTTTGCTTCTGATTTGCTAAGAGGGATATCCATGTCACATTTGGATCCCTTCAGACACTGTTTTGCTACTGTATCCACAGTCTCATATCCACCCACACCTACATGTGCTGGAACCCACAAGAACTATACCAATATAGATTGCATGTGAAGCAGAAACAATGTCTGATATACTTCCAATATTAGATCTTTTCTATTTTTAGATTCACCAGACTGAATGCTCTGTAAGGCAGACAAAGAATCTGAGCAGACCACCATCCTCATTGGGCAAACATCTTCGGCCCACTGTAATGCCAGAAGAACGCCAACAAGCTCAGAGGAAAACACAGATAGATTATCAGACAATCGTCTGCTAATAACAATTTGGAGGTCTGGTATAAATACAGCCGCTGCTGTGGAACCTCCAGTAGGATCTTTTGACCCATCAGTATATACCTGCAGAATACCATGGTAATTAAGAGCTAGATGCTGATCTACCGAAATATTAATAGCCGGACTTTCTGGACTATTCCATTTTATCTTTATAAGATTAAGGTCTACTCAAGGCGATGGAAACATCCAAGGTGGTGTTACTGATCTAGGAACAGTTTTGCTGAATCCACTGGCCCACAATCTCATTTTGTTTGCTTCTGAGTTGCTCAGACATCCAAAACTCCTAGATGAACCATGGAGAAGGGCACTGCAGTTGTGTAGTATAACCAAGGTTGGGTGATTTTCAGTGTGCCCCTTTAAATTAAACCAATAGACTGCTGATAATGCCAGCCGTCTTAAGTGCAAAGGCATTTCTCCTGTCTCTACCTGAAGAGAAGCGACCGGAGAGGATCTAACCGCTCCACAACATATTCTTAATGCTTGTGATTGTATTATATTAAGCAATTTGAAGTTGGATTCAGCAGCTGATCTATAGGCCATACAACCATAATCAAATATAGATCTTATTAGTGCAATATAAATACACAAAAGAGAGGAGCGGTCAGCCCCCCATCCACTTCCTGCCAAGCACTTAAGGACATTCAATCCTTTTTTACATTTATCTGAAATCTTCATTATGTGAGGTTTCCAGGTCAACTTAGAATCCATCCACATACCGAGAAACCTGACCACTTTCACCTGTTCTAGAACCTGACCTTATAATTTAAGCCCAAACTCACTGGTTCTTGGACTCTTCGAAAAACAAATGACCTGAGATTTAGATACAGACAATTTAAAACCCCATGTATTTGTCCAGTGTTCAACCCCCACAATTGCTTCCTGTATCCTTCGCTTTACAAAAGGTATATTTTTACCTCTCTTCCATAAAACCCCATCATCTGCATACAGAGATTTAGCTTTATCTGTCCTTACTGCAGAAAATATGTCATTAATCATTATATTAAATAAAAGAGGGCTGCAAACACAGCCTTGTGGGATTCCATTTTCTATATTATAGATGTTTGAGAGTGCAGTACCCACCCTGACTTGTATAGATCTATTCATTAAAGATTCCATCACCCAATTGTATACCCTCCCTCCGATTCCAAGCATAGAGAGCTTAATAAGTAAACCTTCCTTCCACAACATATCATATGCTTTTATAATATCAAAGAATACAGCAACAACTACTTCTTTATGAAGCTGAGCTCTTCGAATATCTGCTTCTAAGCAAATGACTGAGTCTATCGTCATCCTACCCTTACGGAAACCACTTTGATCAGGATAAAAGCTATTTTGACGTTCAAGGAAGTATGATAGACGCTCTGTTATCATGCGTTCCATAAGTTTACTCAGATGTGAGGTTAATGAAATAGGTCTATAACCAGTAGCATCATATTGGTTCTTTCCTGGCTTCCCTACTGGAACCACTATAGACAGTTTCCAATCCAACAGAATGTGCCCTGCTGTCCATATTGCATTATAAAACTCCAATACTACATCTAGGGATTTGTCAGAGAGATTTTTGAACATGTCATAGCATATGTTATCTTTCCCAGGGGATGTCCGGCCGGATCTTGCTATAGCCTGTTTAAATTCTAGTATAGTAAGATCACAGTCTAAAACACGATCAGAAACCACCTTCTTATGTAGAACTCCAGGATTTTGTGCAAGAATCCTATTCCTACAGGCCTTTAGCTCACTGCTCAAATTTGCAGATCTGTGAACCTGGACAAAAGCTTAAGCCAAAACTTCTGCTTTGTCCACATCATACACAACCTCCTGGTCTCCCTGCTGCAATACCGGAATTTTCCCTGTTTTCCTGATGCCCCTCATTTTCTTAATCATATTCCAGATCTCATTCACAGGAATATCAGTCCCAATGGTGCTACAATAGGACCTCCAGTACTCCCTCTTTGCTGTTTTTACAGTTTTCCTGACCAAAGCTTGAGCTTGTTTATATTTGATCAAGTTGGATGTTAAGAGATTTTTCCGCACTACATGGAGAGCTTTATTTCGTCTTTTGACTGCATCAGAACATGCCATTGTCCACCAGGGGACTGCTGCCTTCTTACCCATGTAATTTTTAATTGGGACAGATTCCTCAGCGGATCTATAAAGAATTCCACATAGTTCTTCATTACATTTATTTATATCCCCCGGCATATGCCAGTCCAGCAGTCTAGTTTCACATAGTTTGGAAAATTTCTTCCAGTCAGCCTTAGCAAAGTTCCACCTATGTAAGTATCCTATTGGATTTGTAGTTACCTCGATTCCTAATTCGCAAAAAATAGTATAATGGTCACTCCCTATAGAAGTATAATGCACAACATCCCAAGAACTTATGCTTGCCAAATCAGAAGAAGCGAACGTCAGATCAATTGCAGATGTGGAATGGTTATTAATATTAAACCTAGTTGCTCTGCCATCATTAATACATACCAGACCTTCTTCCATTATAAATTCTTCCACAGCCGGACCATTGCTATCAGTATAAGGTCTACCCCATAAAGTAGTGTGTGCATTAAAATCTCCACACCAAAGTGCCTTGCCCCAGCTTGGACCTGACATCCAACATAACTTCCCTGGAAAGTTTATTACAAGGGTTGTATATATTGATGACCTTAAATTTCCCACTTGTGCCCCACACCTCCACCCCTAAAGATTCAACTTCATTGCCTATGTGTATAACTTTAAATCCTATCCCTTCTTTAATAAACGTAGCTACACCTCCACCATTACCCTGTTTTCTGTCCCTTCGGATGACTTCATAACCTGTTACAGTAAAATGTAAATGTGGTTTTAACCAGGTCTCTTGTACACAGACAATATCAGGTATACAGGTTCTACTAAGTACATTTTTTAAGTTCTTGCCCATTAGCAATCAGACTCCTTGCATTCCATTGCAATATTAATATGTCCATTACTGGCCCTCACTAGTCTGTAAAGGTACAACCCCCCCAGCAAGACTCGAACTTATGACTTCCCAAGTTAATCCCTTGATATCTAGAAGTTTCTCTGCAGATCTCACAATGATTTTAATTCTTTCAGTTCTACTACTTGTCTGGACAGTGCAGTTAACCACATCAGCCATAAACATAACACATTTGATTTTATCAACTACCAGAGAATCAGGAGTAATAGGACAGAATGATTGGTGCTTTGAAGCGGCTCTGGAAACATCAGTAACTGTACGTGTTGATTTAACATGTTCTTCTAGAGGAGCAGCTGTACAGACCTCCTTCAGAGCTTCAGCATGTCAAACCCTGTGTAACTCCAATTTGTTGAACTTCCACGGCTCTTTAACGCACTTCACATCCACCATATGCAGCTTTGTGATCTCCCCCACAATTGCAACATTTGGTTTTAGCCCCCTCCTCACAATGTCCGTATTCATGATCTCCTCCACACACACCACACCTCTTCTTCCCTTTACACACTGCAGCTACATGACCATACCTCTGACAGTTAAAACACCTATAAATCCTCACTGGGAAGCTTATAAATCCCAGTTTAACTCTATCTGGTAGAACGTCTCCATCAAAGCGGATCATCACAGCCAGATGATCTCCTTTAACCCCATTTCTGAAGCCTTTAAGCCTGATGGCCTCAGTCACAGAACCTCTGGAGATGTTATGCTTGATTTGGTCCATAGAAACATTTAACGGCACCCCTGTGATTACACCACGCAGCCACTGCTGATCCCTAAACAATCTCACCATCACTTTCTTACCCCCTAGATATTTCATTTTTAACGCTTTATCCCTCTGACGTACATCCTTACATTTCATCAATATCTTACCTCCTCTCAGCACTTTAGCTCCATCCACATCCTCTAGAGCAGATTTAATTTCAGCTGTTAGTCTAATCGGATTCAACATGCCTCCAGAATCAGCAACTGGATCAGCGTTAGATATTCCTCCTTTCGACGCTTTACTGCCTCTTCACTACCATTAGATTCTCTGTCCTCAGATAAACGTCTACTTTTCTTATTTCGGACAGTTTGCCATTCCCCACCTTCATCTGCCCAACTCCCGCTCCTACAGCAGGTCGAGTCTTCTTCACTTCCGTCCATCCTCACTTCAGTTACAACTCAGTGCTGCCCTCCTCCCGTCATGTTGTCCTTTGCCGTTCTCCCTCTTTACTGAAAAAGCTCTTTTAAATATCCTAAGCCTAATTGGGCAAGTCCATTATAACAGAGGGGACAAAACCAAGTAATGGCTGCTGTAACCGGAAATACATATCACACATTAACTAGATTACTTTTCCAACAGATCACCATCATAATGCAGAACAGTTCTAGCATTATAATTAATACATACAATTAAAAAATGTCAGTGCAGTCTCTCAGACCACCCCCCCTTTCATAACATGGTACTTGTTATGGAAATGTATGAAACCGGTTCCTCACAGACCCGGATGCTGACGGAGCAGAAAGCCGGTGAGTTGAGCTGCGTGTGGTGTTTGTTCTACCGGGGAGTTTTACTGCAACCTGTGGCATGTAGAATGGAGCTGAATCAGTAGCTACCTCACTGTTCCACATGGTTTTACTGTAAATAAAGTTTATTGGCTTGAACCGCCGTGGCTACGAGGGCTGGACTGTGGTGCATAATGGGAAATGTAGTTTATGGGTTGTATGAATGCCACTGTGGCATTATCTCAGAAGTGTCTGGCCATGACGTTGGTATTTCTGACCATTTCTTCATGTATCTCACTATATACTGACCCACAATCCTCCAAATCATTTCCACATGCTGTAAACTTTCATTAATTGACTTATCGACATTCATCTCTGTCTTGGAATCCTCTGCTTTTCTCCTCGTTTCCTCTTTTCACAATCTTGATGATTCTTTATCTGAACACAATCAGTCCCTTACTGATACACTTACTGAACCCCTTCATCATCTCTCTGTACTGAGTTCCTGACATTCTTCCAAAGGAAGATTAACAACATTCACTCTGAGCTCGAGGCTACTATGTGCTCTACTTCTCATATATTAGCCTGTGCTCCGGCTATCAACTGCTTGTCCACATTCAATCCTATAAATGATGATACAGTTAGCAGAATCATCAAGGGCTCCACATCTACTACCTGCATTCTTGATCCCTTGCCTACACCCCGGTAAAAGCATGCTTTACATCACTTTGTCCACTAATTACCAACATTATCAATTCTTCCCTCAGCTCTGGTGTTGTGCCTCTCAGCCTAAAACTGGCAGCTATAACTCCAGTCCTAAAGAAGCCTGGTCTCGCCCCTGACGATCTTAACAGCTACAGGTCCATATCTAATCTCCCTTTCCTTAGTAAGATTCTTGAACGTGTAGTCTCTGCTCAACTTAAAGAACACCTAACTTGCAGTAACCTCTTTGAGCAATTTCAGTCGGGTTTTAGGGAAAATCTCAGTACAGAAACGGCACTGACGGGTCATGAATGACTTACTTATGGCAGCTGACTCTGGTCTAGTGAACATACTCATTCTCCTCGATCTTACTGCTGCTTTCGACACAGTCTGTCATGGTACTCTGCTGCATAGGATGGAGACCTGGACTGGTATAACGGATATGGCAATAGCATGGTTTTGATCCTATCTCAACTGTAGGCAACAGTTTGTCTCAATAGGTGGTTTTAGGTCTGAAGTCCGCTCTCTCTCTTCTGGTGTCCCCCAGGGCTCAGTTCTTGGCCCCCTTCTTTTTATCATTTATCTGCTCCCACTTGGTGACCTAATTTGACGGCATGGCCTGCAGTTTCACTGCTATGCAGATGACACCCAGATTTACGTCTGCACTACGCCCTCTGACTCTCTGCCTCCTGACTCGCTGGTTAGTTGTCTGGCTGATATTAACAGTTGGATGACTAAAACTTTTCTTAAATTAAATGGCAGTAAATCTGAAGCCATTCTCAGTGCTTCACCTTCCGTTCTGAAGAAAATTGCTCACTCCACACCATCTAGCCCAGGCTTTATCACATCCTCAGTTACTCAGGTTCACAACCTTGGTGTGATTCTGGACTCTACACTTTCCCTTGAGGCTCATATCAAAAACATCACAAAAATAGCTTTTTTTCACCTGAAGAACATTGCCAGGTTGTGTCCCTCTCTCACTGACCCTGTGGCTGAAACCCTTATTCATGCAGTCATTACCTCTCGACTGGATTACTGCAACTCTGTGCTGGTTGAAATTCCTTCCAGCAGCTTAAAAGAACTCCAGTATGTCCAGAATTCAGCAGCTGGACTTCTTACTCACACTAAACCCTGGGAACATATAACCCCCATACTCCAAAATCTTCACTGGCTCCCTGTTCATTATCGAGTACAGTACAAAATCCTACTCTTGGTTTATAAATCTCTACATGGTCTGGCTCCTAGCTATCTTTCTGCCCTGCTCACTCCATAATGTCCTGCACGTTCACTCCGGTCTGCTGATGCCCATTTACTGTCTGTGCCATTAATCAGACTTCGCTCATTTGGTGAAAGAGCTTTTCGTGTGGCTGGTCCCAAATAATGGAACTCTTTGCCACTTTTCCTGCGCACAAGCTCATCACTATCTGTTTTTAAGAAGCAGCTGAAAACCCATCTTTTTAGGACTTCGTTCCTTAGTTTATAGATTTTACTTTTAACTTAGTACTCTTTTTATGCTTTTTATTAAGTTCTTTTTTATTTATTTATTTATTTTTCATTTATTTATTCATTTTTTGACATTTCTCTTTCTTCATTATGCATAATTAGCATTTACTGACTCTAGTCATACATACATACCGGCACATATCTATTTCTATATACATATGCACATAAACAGATATCCATACACGTGACTAAGTAAACACGTATCCAAATGTAGTGCCCCAGTGCCTTGTTTGAAATATTTTATTATGGCAATCTCAATAATGGCCACACAGGAGACCACACCTCCCAGAATTTGTCAGCTTGATTGTGCAATTCAAATGTTAGCTTTTCCAGGGGCAGGATACTGGATATTTGGGTTAGCCATTGATTTTTTGTAGGGGCAGCTTGGGACTTCCATAGTAGCAGTATGCATTTTTTAGCTAAATAAAGCAGAACAGTCATTAGATGTTCTGATCTGCTATTTTGTGGATTTTTGGGGTTTAAGTAGAGGAGGTAAAAGCTGGGAGAAAAACACGCCTGCCTTTTTATTCTGTAGATAAAGAAATGTACAACCTTCCAAAAAACTTGAATTTTGGGGCAGTGCCAAAACATATGCATTACAGTGCCGACATCTGAATTACACTTGGGGCACAAAGGGGATGCAGCAGGAAACATCCTGTTGAGTCGAGCTGGTGTTACATACATTCTGTGAAGAAATTTAAAGTTTTGCTCTTGAATGTTAATGGAAGTACATTTCGGAAACATCCTCCTTGGAATAACTTGCCAGACTTCGTTGTCAAATTTTTGCTTGATATCCTGTTCCCAGGTCATGCTAAGTGTGTCAAAACAAGTGTTGCCAAACTTGGAAAGGGCAAAGTATATTTTTGAAATTATTCCCTTTAGACTGATTGGGTTCATTAAAAAGTTTTCCATTTCTGTTGTTTCGCATCTGAACTGCTTGCTTTTAATCTGATAGCTGATATAGTGGCGTAGTTGCAGATATTTATAGAAGTCGGCATTAGGCAAATTGAAGAGTTGCTTAACTTGATCAAAGGATCTTAAAGTGTTCTGATCGAATAGATTTGAGAAATCTGTTATCCCAGCGGACATCCATTTTAGAAGTCCAATATTTTGAATCTGGGGAGGTAGATCTGGGTTGAGAGCAATTGGGGATCGAATTGACAATGTGGTTGGTGTCTTTGTGTACTTCTTAATATCTCTCCAGACCAGGAGTGTGTTATACACAGTGAATATATCGTGTAGTTCGTTAAGGCTTAAGACGTCATTAATAAATGGTAAAGTTCTTAATAGTCTTGGTTGGCATTTTAAACATTCTATCCCAACCCATCTTGAGTCCTGTCTATCTGAGGACCAGCTTATTATGTGTTTAATTTGGGCTGACCAATGATAGTGCTGCAGATTTGGGAGAGAAGCACCCCCCAGCTCGTTTGGCTTAATAGGTTTTGAGAATTTGAGACTAGGTTTTTTATAGTTCCATATATATTTTGAGATGAAACCATTTACTTCTTTGAAGAACTTTTGAGAGAGAAAGCAGGGGAGATTTTGAAAAAGAAAAGTTAGTCTGGGGAGAATATTCATTTTTATAACATTAATTCTTCTGAAGAAAGATGTTGGGAGGTTTGACCAGTCCTTAAGTTCTTGTTTTAATTTATTTATTAAAGGTGGATAGTTATGTTTGTACAGGTCTTTTAGATGTGAAGGGATAAATACACCCAAATATTGAAATCCTATGGGTGATATCTGGAAAGGGGACATCAGATTTGGGTCACCGGTGTTGTTGAAAAACAGTGCTGTTGATTTTCCAAAGTTGATTTTGTAACCTGAAACTGCATTGTAGTCAGAAATAAGGTCCAGAACCACCTTGATGCTGGTTGCAGGATCAGAGATGTAGAGCAGCACATCGTCTGCATACAAAGAAATTCGATGTTCTTCCTCTCCTATTTTGATCCCTGAAAGTTTTGTACTGCATCTAATGGTTTGGGCTAAGGGTTCTATAGCCAATGCGAAAAGAAGAGGGGGAAGTGGGCAGCCCTGCCTGCAGCCTCTATCTATGTTGAAATTGGAAGATAGATAATTATTTGTATTTATTACTGCTGATGCGTTCTGATAAAATGATTGTATGAAATTTATAAATGTTAAATTTATGTAGAACTGCGAAAAGATAATTCCATTCAACAGTGTCGAAAGCCTTTTCGGCATCGAGCGAGACAATGAGCGCTGAAACGTTGGTTTTGTTTATGTGATCTATTATGTTTAGAGCGCGCCTCACATTATCCGAATAATTATATAGCTCGTTTAGGACAGGCATAAGTATTGGGCATAGTTTAGGCCAAAAAGTTTGATAGAATTCCAATGGGAACCCGTCCAAACCTGGAGCCTTGCCCAGTGTCATAGATTGAATTGCCCCCCAGACTTCTACAGGGGTAAAAGGGGCATCAAGGGTAGCTTTGCTCTCACTAGTAATAACAGGTAGGGAAATTTTGTCCAGAAACGCATTGATCTCCTTATTAGTGCTGTTGCATCTAGAAGAATATACATTTTTGTAAAAATCCTTAAAAGTCTGATTGATGATCAGTGGATCGTACGTTATCTGTCCATCTGTTAATTTAATTGCTTTGATTGTTCTCTCGTTTTGTTGTTTTTTCAACTGATGTGCGAGTAATCGACCAAATTTATTTCCTTGTTCGTAGTAGTTCCGCCTCCAGCTGACCCTCCATCAGCCGTTTTTGCTTATTTATTAGGGAGGTTTGACTGATGATGGCACCACGTATAGTGGCTTTAGCTGCATCCCAAATTGTAGCTGGGGACACCGGAGAGTGTTGGTTATCCTGCCAATATTGAAGTATGCTTTCCCGGACAGCGTTACAAAATGTTGAAGAGTTAAGTTTCCAGTAGGTAGATTGGGGCGTAGTCAGACCCAAATTGCAATTCAGATATACAGGGCTGTGGTCTGATAGTGTTATAGTTCCTATATTGCATGAAGAAATGGTGTAAAAATATCTGGCTGGGATGAAAAAATAGTCCAACCTAGAGTAGGATTTGTGAGGATGGGAGTAAAATGTGAAATCCCTTTCCAGAGGGTGCAATTCTCTCCATGCATCAACCAGGCCAGAGTCTCTACTCATGTTCTGTGGGGTCCTAGAGGATCTCAGGTTGGATGGGAGGGCAGATGATGATTTAGCTTTCGCACCATTGATAACACAATTAAAATCCCCTGCCAAAAATCCTATTCCCCTACAGTGTTTGTTGAAAAGTAAAATAGACCGTGACATGAAGTCAGGAGTGTCTACATTTGGGGCATAAATGTTAAGTATTGTAATATGTTGGCCTTCGACGAAGCCTGTAACTAAAATAAATCTACCCTCAGGGTCTTTCTCTTCATGTTCCAAAATGAATGGTATTTTTTTATTAATGAGTATTGCTGTACCTCTAGAGTTGGAGTGAGAAGAGGAAAAGTATATTTGACCAACCCAGTCCCGTATAAGTTTGGTGTGCTCTTTATCAGAAAGATGTGTTTCCTGCAACAACCCTATAGATACACACTGTCTTTTCATGTGTGTCAGGACCTTTTTCCTTTTTATAACATTTCCCATCCCCTTAATATTCCATGTGGCAATTCGTATACCGTTAGTCATGTATTAAGTTGTAATGAAGACAGTTATAAAACACAACAACAGTGGTTGAGGTTACAGTGGGCAGCAGAGTAAGACATACAATTAATAAACATAACGCAAATTCAAAAAACAGAAAGAACGTTTCCCACCCCCCTCCCCCAGCCTTGTCCCCAACTGACGAGGCATATAGCCATTTAACTGGTCACCGATTAGATTGAACAGAATCCAAACTAAGCCTAGTGTTTCCCCACACTGGCTGCTCATAATCAAAGTGACAGCAGATTTTACCTGACGCTCCCCACACTACCCTCAGATCCTCCACGTGGACAGCACGGGTAGTTTCATATTGTTTAGACGAATTGCGTATGAACCGTCAATCAACTGAGGTCCGAGGAAAAATAAATGAGGAAAAATAGTTGAACAGAAACGAGAACGAGAAAAAATAGGAGAGAACAAACCAGCGGTCGGGTCCGTTCTAAAGTTGAGCCGACCAATCCTCAGCGCGGATCAATCCACATTATTACTCTCGAATATGTTGGAGAAAAGTTTTAACCGACCTCGGATCCTCAAACAGGCGAATTGATACAGACACCTCAGTCGGGCCGGATATGCAAAGCCTCGATACATGTTGCGCTCCTTCAGAGCTTTTCCCACCGATTCAAACTCACGCCGCCTCCGAAGCACTTCAGCTGAGAGGTCGTCATGGAAACGGAGACGTTTGTTCATAACCATTATTTCGCGTTTTCTTACCGCTGCTTTGTCGGTAAAGCGGAGAAAACGGACGAGGACGCTCCTCGGCGGGTCCCCGTTAGCTGGAGCAGGTGCAAGCGATCGGTGAGCTCTTTTAATTTCCAAGCTGTAAAAATCAGTAGGGACACCCACAATTGTTGGTAGTCGTTCCTGTAGAAACTTGACTAGCGGTATCGGGCCTTCAGCGTTTTCAGGTAGGCCAACTATCTTAAGGTTTTTCCGACGTCCTCTGTTTTCGAGGTCGTCAACTTTCGCCTGGAGATCGCATACAGCCTTTTGAAATGAGCTGATGTTGCCTGTGTTGGCTGCCAGCGTATCCTCAGCCGCTGAAATTCTTTTTTCGGCCTCATCCAGCCTAACCTCAGACTGTAGGACGCGCTGTGAGAGGTCGGTCAGCACATTTTCTACCGATGAGACTGATGTGCCAATACCATTGAGACGGCTGTCGATTGTGTCCAAGCGCTGGCCGAGAGATTTAATTTCGGATATTATCAGTTCAGAACTAGCTGAGAGGTTACCATCTGTTCCCGCCCTGCCGGCTTCATCCTGCGAAGGCGGCTCTTTCTTTTTCCCTCGCTGCGAACGGGTCGGTGCAAATATAGGAAAATCTTTATCAGTTTGCGGATCCGACATTGCCGAAACTTATTTGTAATTGTTTTTAGCTGGTTTGGTTTGTTTCCGGAGGTGATCAAAGTAGATTTTGTAGCGTGAGGCGAGGAGCTGAGTTTTAGGCAGCCATCTCCAACGTGGTCACGTGACACCCCCCTTTATTAAGTTCTTAATTTATTTTATTCCTTTTATATTCTAGCTTGTTGTGTTCCCTGTTTTAATCTGTTATAATGTACCTTATCGGTTGTCCTCTGTTTTGTTTGTTTGTGTTTTGTTTTTGACCATAATTTTTATTGTACAGTGTCCTTGGGTGAACTGAAAGGCGGTTATAAATAAAATTATATTATTATTATTATTAATATTATTACTTATTCATACTGATCAGGTGGGTTTCATAAAAGGACGTAACTACAGATAATATAAGGCGCCTTATAAATATAATGTGGTCATTGACTGAAGTGCAATACCCAGTGGCTGCAATATCTTTGGATGCCGAAAAGGCCTTTGATCTGGTTGAATGGGGCTATTAATTTAAAATTTTAGATCTTTTTGGGTTTGGCAAGATCTTTATAAGGTGGATACAGATGTTGTATAACTGTCCAGAGGCGGCAGTACAAACTAATGGTCTCATCTCTGAATATTTTAAACTTGGGAGAGGTACTAGACAGGGATCCCCCCTCCCTCCATTGTTGTTTTGTTTGGTCATAGAGCCTCTAGCTGCAGCCATAAGAAATGAGACTGAATTTCCAGGGGTTGTGTTTGGAGGAAATGTCCACAAGATTATGCTTTATGCAGAGGACATACTTTTACTGGTGTGTGAACCTGAGTGATCAATGCCTAAATTATTTGAAATTATTGATTATTTTTCAAGGGATAAAATAATACAGCGTTTCTACTGGACTCCCTCCAGATTATTTAAATTGGGGTTGAAATCTTGTGTGTCTTTTAAAAAATGGTTTAGTAAATTCTAGAACAAAATAACATCACATAAGGTGGTAGGATTTGATTTATGGATTTGGTAAAAAGTGTCATTACATTATGTTTTTTAATATTAAAATTGATAATTATTATATAGACACATATCTGCA
>JAOUQV010295148.1:0-11185 GCA_028565295.1 Aspidoras spilotus
CTGATCTACTGGGATTTTCATACACAACCATCTCTAGGGTTTACAGAGAATGTTCTGAAAAAGAGAAAAAAATCCAGTGAGCAGAAGTTGTGCGGACAAAAGTGTTGTGTTGTGTTGATGTGAGAGGTCGGGGGATAAAGGGCAGACTGGTTCAAGATGATGGAAAGGCAACGGTAACTAAAATAATCGCTCGTAACAGCTAAGGAATGCAGAATACCATCTCTGAAAGTATGCTACGAATAATTAAGGAAGTTCTGAGGGGGGGGGAGGAGTGGTCCAACCTTCTACTAGTGAGGTGTACCTAATAATAAAATGTTCCCGTGAGTGTATTTTGAGATAAATCTGTGTTTAAAATATATATCTGGGTTTGATCTTAATGTTGTTTCCTGATGTCATTTTTAAAGCGTGTGACTGGAAAGGAAGTAAAATGGTCATTCTGTGAGCACTAAAGACTGCGTTTATTGAACTCTGATGTGCACACGGAGTCGGCTTTTTTCTGCCAAAGTGAATAAAATTTTCTTTTTCATTTCAGTCCGTTGCTTCATCTGATTACAAACATGAAGTTACACACTGGCTGTCTCTGTGCAGTGCTCTTGGTCTAATTAAGTTGTACGGTTGATTTACACACACACACACACACACACGCACACATAGCGGCACATAAATTATTTTGTAAATTCCATCAGCATGGTTACATGGCAGTAAGAATCACTAATGTTAATCATAGTGCCATATTTACTGTGGGGCAGAGGTAGCTCAGAGGTTAAGCTCTCACGCTGGTAACTAAGAAATCTCCGAGGGCACTGCGCTTGACCCACCGTACTCGGATTAAACAAAATTGTCAAGAGGTCCTGAGGTAAACCTGTTAGATTTGCTTTGCTTTTCCTTGGTATGAGCCAACAAATGCCCCATCCGTTAATCAGATTGCAAACCTGATCTCAAGTATTATAATACAAACCTGATTCCAAAAAAGTTGGGAAAATACAATCTGGAAATGAAAACGGAATGCAATTTACAAATGTAAACACTGATATTGTATTCCCAATAGAACATGGACAACATGTTGAAAGTGAGATATAAATATTGGCTAATTGGAAATTTTGTGACCACAACACATATCCAAAAAGTTGGGACAAGGCCATGTTCACCACTGGGACGTCCCATTTTCTCTTTACAACAGTCTGTAAACATCTGGGGACTGAGGAAACAAGTTGAGGGATAGGAATGTTAACCCATTTTTGTCTAATGAGAAATTCTAGTTGCTCAACTGTCTTAGGTTTTGTTGTATCTTCTGTTTTATGATGTGCTACATGTTTTCTATCTGGACTGCAGGCTGGCCAGCACTGTGGATGATGTGTTCAAACTCTGCAATTTTACACTGTCGAACTCCTTTCTGATATCACGCCACTATTTGTCGGTGCAGAATTAGGGTGATTGGTGACCCTGTTTCCATCTTTACTCCTGAGAGCCTCTGCCACTCCAAGATGCTCTTTTTATACCTAGTCATTTTAATGAACTTTTGCCTATTGGTTCTCCAGATGTTCCTTTTTTGTACTTTTGACTTTTCCAGCCTCTTATTGCCGGCACGAAATTTCAAATGAGCAAATATTTGGCATGACATTTTTAAATGTCTCTCTTTCGACATGTTATATGTCTTCTCTGTTCTATTGTGAATACAATATCGGTTTGAGACTTGTAAATTATTTCAATCCATTTTCATTTACAGTTTGTACTTTGTGAAATGATACAAGTCGAGTTATTGGTAGAAGACTCATTCCTGTAAAACTCACTGGGATCATACACTATCTTGTATAAGGTTGCTTAAATATAGCACTTGTTTTTATTATCCAATGACGATGCACCATCATGTTTGGCTTTTAATGTCATCGGACAAATATATTATAAAAAATATTATGGGCTTTTAAGAAGATATTAAGTCTCCATTTCATATTTCTGCTGCTGCTACATCACAGGGCAGCGTAAACTGTTCGGAGAAATGCACACAGAATGGCATCTTCCGCTCAGACAGCCACAATTGGCTAGCATTGCTTTGATTGTCCAGTGTAAAAGAGCATGCTGTTCTTCACAGCCAGGATAGTATTTTAAGCAAAAATAATGAACGTGCTTCAATCTATGATTTAATTTTGATATCTAATCTTTCCACCAAAATTATTTAACATGCTGTTTAGGACAGTCCGAGTATTAATGCACATCTGATAAGATTTTACACCTCCAGAGGCACATATACCATCAAACGTTTTTTTTTCATGCACCTTGCTTACTGATCCTCATCTCTAGCTGACCTGAAAAAGCCACAAAGTAACGTAGTCATTGTTTGCCATGTTCACTAGCACACAATAGATTTCTAGGCAACTTGGCAACAAGACTCTGGCATTTGTCTTACACTTTATTAGCATTGCGTATATTTATGTGTACCTGACCTGGCTGTGAGTGGTTTCTCCAATCCTTAAAACAATCCATGCAAGTAACAAACACGCCTAGTTTGACGGGATATTTAATGTCTCAGAACGGTGGAGTTTGATCTGTCTTGACTCGGCCGCGCCTTGATTTATCTGCATTTTAGTCCTGAAGTACAGTCCCTGCCTTTCTTCAGCCGTGCAGACGCTGGTCCACTGATACTGGTGATTAATTAGTGTTTTATGACTCTGCTTAATCACATTTCCACTGTGCTCTAGTTCTCTACATGTTTCAAACCTGCACCCTAAATGACCTTTCAACAAAAATGTCTCTGTTTAATAAACTAAGTGTGGTGATTTATTCATCCACATGTGGCATTGGCTTTATTCTTATAACAATGTGCTATGTCTTAAATTTAAATCGAGCCTTGTTAAGAGTTGCGTAAATAATTTAGTGTTTGTTCATTATTCATAAGTGCTTTTTTTTTAATCTGGAGCGTGATGCTACTCAAGAAAACTTGCTGAAGTTCAAACTGAACATCAGTATGGGGAAGAAATTTTGAAAGGCAGTTGTGTGGATGAAATGACTTTGATGTAAGAGGTTTAAGATGATGGAAAGACAATAACTCAAACACACTTTACAACCAAGGAATATAGAATATCATCTCTGTTGAAAATATGGCACGAAGAATTAAGCCAAAAGAGGTTCGTTTCAACATTTTACAAGCAAGGTGTACCTAATATTGATCATTTCCTCCTAGAATGTATAGTGCATTAAAAAGGCATGTGGTGGGAAGGAAGTTGGGCATTACACATGCAAAGAGAGGATATTGCACACATTTACACCAGTGCCACTGACTGCTTTATTCTTATTGGTCAGAATCTGACAACAGTCAATCTTACACAGGTTTCTGTTAAGTCAGTTTAAGTTTTATTTCTATATCTCTTTTTACAATGGCATGTTGTCACAAAGCAGCTTTACAGAAACGAAATACAGGATTCAGTAGTAAAGTCTAAATAAGTTGATTTTTATCCCTAATGAAAACTCGCTGAGATGAGGGGAAGAAATGCTGAGAGGAAGCACTTTTAACAACGGTCATTGTCCCAAAGCAGCTTTACAGAAAACGTTTTATCCCAAGCCGATGGCGACGGTGCCAAGAAAAAACTCCCTGAGTAAGGAAGAAACCTTGGGAGGAACCAGATTCATAAGGGAACCTATCCTCATTTGGGTGATGTGATGCAATCTGTAAACATCTAATGCATCATTCCATAACTAACAAATAATAACATTTTAGAATAATTAATTAAAGTGAATGGGCAGTCGGATGGAATCCGGCGGGCACAGGATCGCTGACATCTCCTGGTTCCTCCGACGTATTCGGTGTAGCTCATCCGAAAGAGTGGAGAAATAATATTTTTTCCAATATTAGAAAATATATATATATATATATATATATATATATAATTTTTTTATTACCTTAGTTCTTGTACATCTATCTACAGTAAGATGTGCGAACTTGGCACCATAGAATATTTTATATATATATATTGATTATATATTTTTAGGTGTAATTGGGGTTGGGTAAAGGAAAGAGCTAAACAATGGCAGCTGTGAGTTCATTTAAATATGACAAACCACTGTCAAACCTGTAAACACTGATTTGAATAGCTGCTAAGTGTTAAGGTACAAGTGTATGCACTCAGCTTTTTAAAGTGACGGTAAGCAATGATGCACATGAGCCAAAATGTCTCTGTATATCTGGTTTCTGAGGTAAATGCAGTAATGATGGACCCAGTGACTCTCTGTTTCGCATTAAAACTTTACATGCCACGTGTCTTCATGATCTGCATGTTGGATTAAAAACACCTCCATGTATGTTTAAAATTAAACTAGAAAATCCTGTAGAGCGGGACACAAAACTAAACCGACTGATCCGATTACTATCTAAACAAAAAGAACTGCTTAGTCATAATACTCAGTAAATACTTTATCTGATAGTAGACACTAGTATCTTTATGCAGCCTGGCGATCCGATAGTAATCCGACTAATGGGAATGGAATACGTCCATGTATACGCCTCAATCGCTATAGAGTATTCTGATGAGAGCATTCTGATTACGTTTACCTTTGTAATGAATGATGTAGGTAATTGTTTTAAATGTTCCAATAAACTAAATATTCACCATGTTAAACACCTGTATCCTGGTGGCACAAAGGATAACGCTGGCCCCTCCCAGCAAGACAAACCCGAGTTCGATCCCCAGGTGGGATGTCCGGGGGAGAAATTTTTGTGTGGAGTTTGCATCTTGTCTCCGTGTTCACGCAGTCTTTTCTCCGGGTGCTCCAGTTTCTTCCCACATTCCAGATATGCATTAGGTTAATTGGTGTCTTTAATATGACCCTTTAGTGTGTCACTGTCTGTGTCCATAGGTCCACACTTTGCAGCTAGAACAGCTTCAACTTATCCGGGAAGGTTTTTCACAAGGTTTAGAGGTGTGTTTATGGGAATTTTCGACCATTCACCAATCATTAACATTTTTTTTTTGCCTAGCATGTTTTAAGACGGATGCCCTTCATGCAGTAACCTTCACCATTTTGAGCATTGGACCGAACAATTTTTAATCTCAACACAGTATCTTTGGACTGTGGGGGAGGAAACCCATAAAAATAATGCAAACCCCAGACAAAAATTTCCAATAATCTGCTGCATGGTGGAGTAGTGGGTAGTGTTGCCACCTTACAGCAAATGTGTGAGGGCAAGCATGTTTATTAATGATTATTATCTGTGTTAAACTAATGTGTACAGTTGTAATAAATACAGGCTTCATTTATTTATTGTATAATCTCTTGTTATGGTTTAATTTAATCTAAACTTTATTTTATATCCAAAATTTAACATTTGACTGCAACCATCTGTAATTTACTGTATTCATCACGGGTTTTTGTTTGAGTTTTGATTCGTCAACTTCATTGGTTTAATCATAGACACGTGATCTCCCGACCACTTTCCTCACAATCTGGAGGCCTTACTGTCTGTGTACATGAGTCATCTTCCACTTTCAGCCTCTCCCCCCTCATAAGCTGACATTTCGAAATTCTACAAGATGCAGACGGATGTCTTGAATATGGGTCAGTAACAGAAAGTACACCAAATGATCATTAGATTAAGAACATGCGGCAGATGACTTAATCACAGAATGAACTGCCCTCATGATGGTTATGTTGATCTGTCAACTGTACAGCACTGTACTTCACCATCTATAGATAAATAGAGATTCTGTGACTGTGAACAAAAACCTAGTCTACATTTGTGGTGCCATTGTTTCTGAACTGTAGGCTTTCCCCCTACCCCCATATCAAATTTGTACCAAGAGTGGAAGAACTCGGTGTACATTCAGCCGCGGTTGATCCGAGAGGCAAACTAGTAAGGCGAACTTATGGAACTGCCACAGTTGTCATGGGTCAACTTAAGTATGTAGGATTTTCTTTAGCTTGTGGCGTGTTCCCCAACATCGTTGAGCTCTAATTAATCAAATAGGTGGACCAACCTGTCATTACGTTTATTTTAAACTGCTAAGGATGAGAACTGGACATTTCTGGTGGCTCAGTGTGTTTTTAGGTGATCTTGTGTTCTGTATGCGTTCTGCTGTGTGTGTGTGTGTGTGTGGGGTGTTTTAAATTTTGTTCCACTGCAGGTGCATGATTGCCTTATCAGAGCTGTTTACTAAAGTCCTGTAGGCTGATAATGGCACTGATTTTACAGCCAGCTAGTTTGACTTGTTCTGCAAGCAGTATTAGGAGAGTTGATGTTTCCTGAACATGTTTGTGAGGACATGGTGTCGTTTCTCGTGTAACTTCTTATAACCATTTAATTATTAACATCATCCTTCCTTAGAAACAAAAATAATCTGTTTAAACCAGTAATAAAATGTCATAGTATAATTCTCTTTCTGTCCCTCACTTGTATATTTACATATACAGTCACTGTCCACATTATTAGGTACACCTTGCTAGTATAAATGATTGAACCCATTTTTTTTTTTACCTCTTCAGAACTGCATAAATTCTTTGTGGCATACTTTCAACCGAGATGGTATTCTAGATTCCTTGGGTATAAGAAGTTGTTTTGCATTACCATTGCCTTACTATCATCTCAAAACAGTTTGCCAATTCTATTCCGATCTCTTGCATCAACAAGGCTCCAACAATGATGTCCAAAATCACTTAAATCCCATTTCCTCATTCTGATGCTGAGATTGCACTTCAGGAAGTTGTCTTGACCAACCTTTACAAGGCAAAATGCTTTGCATTGCATACATGTGGTTAGCCGAATAGATATATATATTTTTTTATTTGAGCAGGTGTTCCTAATAAATCTGCAAGTGAAGCCTTCTTAAAAAAACATACCAGAACCGAGAAAGATTGTCCATCTTCTTGCACAATTTTAATTCTTGACCCATCTTATTAAATTTTTCTCTTTATATGTCCTAGTGCAGTGCACATTTCTTCTTTTAATATGTATTTTCCCAGTTTTGTTTGCATCGCTAAAGCTACATAACATGATGCTCCCACCCTCATGCTTGTGGGCATAGCAGTCTTGTGATCATAAATGCAAATGTTTTTTACGTACACAGAGATTGTTATACTGATAAATTTGTGTTTATTGCTAGTTGTGAAGACACACATTTTTATTGTGAAGACATTTTTACACTGAGTACTTTTAAAAATGATAATTTCTATAAAATGTAAATACAGTGGTGCTTGCCTGGTATACACATGAAAATCTTGGTAACATTTTTGTCTATATTGCCCAAGACAGCGTTAGAAATATGTGCACCAATAAGATTTCTGCTAAGCCTAAACATGTTTCAGAAGCCATAGAAAGGTCAGATCGTTTTCCTTGATATGAAAATGTAATATTTGTATATGCCTGTAAGGTCACGCTGCCGAGCAGAGCATGTCTCGGGTTTTGCTAAATGAAAGAGCTTTGAAGCTAATCTTCCTGTGGAAAATTACCACCTTTTGTGCTCATCATAAATTATTTACTAGATGAATTTGTATATAAGCACTTGTGCCTTGTCTAAAGTGACACGAAGGTCATTTGTAAAATGCCATGCTGGATAACGGATACAATATTGAATGTATTGTATATGGTATGAATAATGTATAAGCTAATAAACAAACATGCATGAAATATACATATTTTGATAAAACCCTGTGCTGCATATTTTTTAAATGTGCTCTTAGGATAGTGGAAAGTAATAAAGTAATTTATCTTCTGTTCACATGCAGACCGCAAATGAGAGATCAGTAATAACTTGCCTGCTGCATGATTGGCTATAGGCTTTTTGTTCAAGCACAGTTCAAATCCTGTCTTGGTTCATATTAATCAACTGACTATCACTTTGACAATGTGACTGTACCAGCCCAAGGCTAGTTCTTTCCAGCTCAGCTTATTAAGAATAAGCCGAGCAGGTGGGATCCTGTCTGATCGCCCAAAAAAGAAAAGGAGAACCCTGGATGTTTAATCCTAAAAATTAATATTTCAAACTGTTCTCTAATCTTAAATAATAATGTAATTTGATATTAAACATGTTGGTGGAGGCATTTCAACAAATCCAGCTTTAAACTCATTTCTAAACTAACTAATTTCTCTTTTGCTGTTGGCGACTGATGCATAATAAAAATTTGTTTAGCACTTTGTGTTTGCTACAAGGTTTTCCTGTCTCTGCAGAGGCTTAAGGTATAGAAGTCATAACAGCACATGAATGCAATGTCTGAATATGAAGCTAATGTTATTGTAGAAATGTTATTGCTGGAGATATCTTTAAAACTAAATGATGCCCAGAACTGCTAGGAAGGGATTAAAGCTGGTATTCGGTATTCCGATAGCTAGCTAACATTCAGTAAGTTATAGATGGGGAAAATGATGTTGAGCACACAATACTGGAAGTAGCATCTAATGTGCGAACAATTGTAAAATGCAGTTTAGAGAGAGATGGCAAAGCAAGAAACCTCCGAATGTATTTTAATTACTGAATTCTATGCTTCATTGTCTGCAGACCATCGTAAAAGCCAGTAGATTTATTTATGAGCTTATTAGGAACACCTGGCAGGCATAATATTATCACTTCTGAAATGGTCCCAGTTGGTGGTTACATCAGAATTGGCTCTTTTACCAGCTATTAGTGTTGTCACAATACTAAAAAAAAGCAACTTTGATACGTTAGTCTGAAAAATGTTATTTTATATAAAAATATAAAAATGTTTATACTATTTCGATACCAAAGTCAGATACATTGCTTATTTCCCTTTTGTAGCTAAAATTGCTTTTTGTTTATTTATTTACATGTTACATATTTTAAATATTATAGATTAAAGAATATTGAGTATATTAAATGGGCAAAATGTGTAAATAACTTGTATTTTAAATTAAAAATTGTATCTAATCCCCTCCTTGCGATTTAAAATGCTGGACTCTCGGGTAATACTGTTACATAATGGTGCACTTTTTAATAGTCTATACTTTTCCTACCAGGAATTTTATATGATTATAGATGGAGATAAAACTTTAAACAACAGTTAAATATCTTGGCTGTCATTAGAATTTACGGCTCTTAAAACAAGGATATGATGATAAACATGCTTTATCAATATGTTTCGGTTATATTTCGAATGGAATCAATGACCAACCTCTCGGTAAACTTTATAGAAATCTGTGTGCTGGTTTGTGTTGGCTCACTATGTTGAATGTTTCTAAATCAGCGCTTACACACTGACTTGTTCATGTACTTTGGCTTTCTGTCTGTACCTGCTTTGTATTGCCATATGGCACTTCTGCAGCGCTTCCTGTTCATCAAGACGCTCTCCGAACACGCTGCTTTCATGTTAGCTTCTATTTACATAATGCAAACCGTTCCATGAATTACGGAAGCCTGGACGGACTAAAAAAGCGCTTTCAATATAAATAGAATCGATACTGAGAAAGCGAGTATTGTACCGTTTTGAGAATTTTAGTCTCGATATTTTGGACAACAGTACCAGGTATGGGGACAGATATTTAGAGCTGCAGAGATATTTAGAGAATTTAGAGATATTACAACAAGCATCAAATCTGTTTATTTTTTTTCTTTCAGCGTCGAGTTATTCTGTTGTTTTCTACTTGCTTATGATTTTATATTTTTAAAATGTTTTACATTTGTGAAACTATACATTGTTAAACTTTGCTTGAAGGATTACTCTGATGCATATTGCCTTAATTCCTTATGCTATCATGTCGGTAAGGTTCAGTGAATTACTCCATACTTTGTCGAATTTAATAATGCAGTAACAAAATGTGATCCGTCACCTGTTTTGCCTGAAACCATTTGACATTTGCATCAGTAATACATTTTTAATCAGTTTTTTTTTATCTGGACACCAGGGACCACCTATGATTTCTAAGTCTACATGAAGGAACAGGTAATTGCATGTAAGAAAAATGCAGGACACTAAGTGAAAAATGAAAGACAGCCATTCAAGGTTCCCATCTCTTTAATATATTTGAGTCTCCCCATTCCTCCCCCTCTCTCTTTCTCTCTTTCTGGATCTCCAGGCCACTATCTGTCATGCTTCAGTCTTTTCCTGAATTGAGTATGACAAATGGTTGAATGATTCATGCCAAAGTTTTCAGCTTTGCTAGCAGCTCAGCTTTGAGGTCGCAGGGTCATGTATTCATATCGAGCCACCACACATTTTTGCAAATATGTTTCCACCAGGGATAGACCTCCCTGAATCGAACAATCATATTGAGTTGCAGGTGTAACTCTGCCACTAGTGTACAAGGGTGAATCAAAAATGACCCAACTCTGTGAGTGTGCTGTAGAATCTTTTTATTAATCAAATATTTCAAGAAATTTATATAGATTTTTAATTTTATTTGTCCATCAGTCAACAATGTTGTATTCCATCATTAAAAACAGATCATGTAAGCAATGCATGCACTGTGGGCTTCACCTCTTCATCCTTGTGCTCTATTTTTAGTTGTATTAGTAGCCATCTCTTTTCAGAACCCAAGTCTGTCATGGATTATTTTTTTGTATCCAACTGAATCTGTTCAAATGTACGCATCAGTTCATGGACGTGGTCTGTCTTTTTCCACAGCTGGCCATTGTATGTGTTTCCATCACACCTAATCATAAATCATACTGCTTACGATCAGAAATGGATTTTGACTTCCCCATGTACAATCATGGCTGGAATCAAGACTGCTTTAGTAAAAATAATCCCTGATTACTTGGGGTGCTTTGGGAATTATCTTGGGGGTTTGTGCTCTAAATATATCCAGTTTTCCTAGCCACACTTGCACATACATTCCCCTCTACAATGACTTGTATTTAACAGCCAAGAAATGATTATTTCTAGAAACTGAATGAGCAAATGATGTCCTGCAAAGACTGTATTTTCAAAGATGATCTGTCTGTTTTTCCTCTAAACACTGCTGCATAGCTTTCTGCTGCTTATTTCTTGTTTCCTCTTGGTCGCCCAATTAAGAAAATTCTGTCCCTTGTAAAAAGTAATGCATAAATTGGCATCCTGGAGATTAGTCTCTATTGGTTGCAGGCTGCAGTTATGATCACTGTGCATTCACACATTTATGTCATCTGTCTAATTTTCTTCGGAGCAAATGAAACAAGCTTTTTGGAGAAAATTGTATGAATGCCTTGCTGACCTCATTACAGCAGCCAAACAGATGTGCAAGGGAAACTGTGTGTCTTGTCAATGACCA
>JAOUQV010295362.1:0-13670 GCA_028565295.1 Aspidoras spilotus
AAATATACCATGGAACACTGTGAAGACTGTCATCATCAAGCGGAGAAAACATGGCACAACAGTGACATTACCAAGAAGAGGACGTCTGTCCAAAATTGATAAGACAAGAAGAAAACTGGTCAGGGAGGCTGCCAAGAGGCCGACAGCAACGCTGAAGGAGCTGGCAAGTACTGGCTGTGCAGTGCATGTGACAACAGTCTCCCGGGGTAGGGTGGCAAGAATTATCTTCCAAAGAAAAACATCCAAGCTCGGCTTAATTTTGCGAAAAGACATCTGAAATCTCCCAAACACACGTGGGAAAATGTGTCTGATGAAACTGAGGTTGAACTTTTTGGACATAATTCCTAAAGGTATATTTGGCGCAAAAACAACACTGTTCATCACCAAAGGAACACCATACCTACAGTAAAGCATCATGCTTTGGGGCTGTTTTTTTTCAGCTGGAACTGGGGCCTTAGTCAGGGTGGACGGAATTATGAATGGTTTCAAATAACATTCAGTGTTGGCTCAAAACCTTCGGCCTTCTGTTAGAAACTTCATCTTACAGCACGACAATGACTCAAAGCACACATGTAAATCAACAAAAGAATGGCTTCACCGGAATAAGATTAAGGCTTTAATCTTAATGGCCCAGCCAGAGTCCAGACCTGAATCCCATCGAACATCTGTAGGGTGATCTGAATAGGGCTGTGCACAGGAGCTGCTCTCGCAATCTGTCGGATTTGGAGCGGTTTTGCAAAGAAGGGTGTGCAAATATTGCCACATTAAGATGTGCCACACTGATAGGATCCTACTCCTTTACATTACATCACCTGGTATTTGAACAGGGCTGTGTAGACTTTTTATATCCACTTTACATAGATGCAAAAGATGCAGTTTACAGCATGATTGGTTGTGCATGTGTGTGTTTAAAATGTTTTTTATTGCTGTCTAATTTTTTTGTGTGTATGGTGTATGTTTTTGTGTGCTCCCACTTAATTTATTAGTTAAACCTCAATTCCGGGACACTCTGTTAAATGTAAATATAGTAATAATAACAGAATGTAATGGTTTCCAGCTTGAAAGAACTCACAAGTAACACATATGTTCTGTATCAGATGTGGAAACTAAGACATTTAAAATTTCATGAATTAGCTCATTTTAAAGATTAGTGGCAGCAACACATCTCAAAAATAGTTGGGACAGGGGCAATTGAAAGCTTGAAAAATGAACAGAAACAAGGCTACAGGAGCCATGTCCTAACTTTCAGCATGACCTAATATATTTCAGGAAATGCTAGAGTAAATGATTTGTTCATTTATTTACTTCCCCTAAATCCACACAGGGTAACGGGCCGGCTATTGCTCACCACCATGGACAAGGTGCTAATCCATTATAGGGCACACACATTAACACACATATTCACACACTAAGGGCCTCTTTAGAGATAGCAATTAACCTAGCATGCAGGAGGAAACTGGAGCACCTGGAGAAAACACGAAAAGTGCGAACACATTATAGTGAAAGTGAAGTGAAAGTGAAACATTTTTGCCACTATGTTTGCACACAGCCGAATTGGTCCTATGCATTTAACCCATCCGTGCAGTGAAACACACACATAAACACACACAGGTGAAGTGAGCACATGTGCCCGGAGCAGTGCCCCGGGAGCAACTGGGATTTAGGTTAAAATTGTATCACTTTCACTAAAAACTCTCCGGGTGCTCCAGTGGTTCCTTAACCACAAGCCTACGACTGCCCCTTACCCAGTTTCCCAACTTTTTTGAGGATAAGAAGAATGCGTGTGTGTGTGTGTGTGTGTGTGTGTGTGTGTATGTATAAATAACATTTCTGGTATCATGTCCCGATTATACACTTACATGTTTCTTTCTAGATTAGAGTTCTAGATTGATAATGGATAGATATAATGTGATGATACACAGTACACCATCACTGGATTGGGAACACCTGGCTAATAACAGGTTGGTAGATGTCAGCAAACAAACTCTACAAGGTTGTGAACATTCAACCTATACATGTAGCAATAGGTCCACCAGCTCCTATAGTTTGACACTGGTCTGTCGGATCAACCACAGCTTTCCGTCGGCTGGATGTTTCTTGATGGTTCCAGCGCACATGGCAAACCTGTGATACCGTGGTATGAGTACAGCACACAAGTGCAGCGGTTGCTGTAACACTGGCACCACACCTCTGGATTTCAACTATCTGTCTACAGTCAAAGTAGCTCAGATTGCCCTGTTTACCAACAGCTAGTAATTGTTGCCTTCTGCTGTACAGTGGACAGTGACATAACTAATAACTGGCTACAATGTACCACATATATCATCTGCCATGTGTTTAACCCATGTGATTTTTAAGTGTTTTACCAGTGTGCACTATGTACATATGGGTGACAAATTATAGAAAAATTATAGTAAACTTGGTGACTCTAAAAGGGAAGTGGCATGATTGTGGAGTGTGTAGTGCTGCCACCTTACAGCAAGTAGTTCTCCCTGTGCCCACATGGGTTTCCTCTGGGTGCTCCAGTTTCCTTCCACAATCCAAACATGCGAATGTAAATACACTGTATAATCACCAATGAAGTGCTACAATTAGTGGTCACATCACAACTACCTCTCATGTAAGGTGTTGGTCTGTCCACTGAAAAACAAAAGGCGACGTTTAGCAGCTATGGGTAAAGAGAGATAATCAAGCAACTTTGCAGACAGATAGTTAGAGCCTGAAGATGCTGTATCAGTGTTTTTAACGAAAGCTGCACTTGTGCTGCACCAGTGGGCAGTGTGTGGTTGATCTGAGAAATGAGTGCCGAACTAGAGAGGTGAACTGCCGGAGCTGCGGCAGTGGGCATGGGTTGACTCACATATGGAGGTTGTTCATAATACAGTGACTGTTCAATTTATAAATGGCATGTTGAATCCCTCTTCAAAGCACAAGCACCCGACAACTCTGGGCACGAGGGCAGGAACAACAGTAGACAGAGCGCCAATCCATCAAAGGGCACACACACAATCACACACACTACGGGCAATTTAAAGACATCAATGAAACTATCATGCATGATTTTGGAATGTGGAAGGAAACTGGAGTACCCGAAGAAAACCCACACGAACAGGCAGAACATGCAGACAGAAACTCCACACAGAAATTTCCTGAGTGGCCCCACCCGGGCTTAAACCCAGGTACTTTTTGCACCCAGGTATCCACTGCGCCACCATGCCGCCCTATGCAAGGACCTATATACTATATTTAATTTATTATTATATTTTATATTTCAACTTTTTTAGTCTTGTTCCAAAAATACGTTTTATAGAGGATGTTGTCCCCCTCTATAGTCTGTCGGAATTCAGAGGTCATTTCAGACTCTTTAAAGGAAACATTGAGTCATATAGAGTATGTAAAGAACATATAATCAGAGTGGTTTTGCTATAATAATTATACATTTTTTGCCTTATTTAGGATTTTATAAACTCCCTTGGCCCATTTTATTTGCAGACAAAACTGCCACTGACAAAGAGTGCTCTAGCCTGTTTGTGGACACTCTCAAACCAGGAGTCATACAAGGGTGTAGCAGACAGATTCAACACCACAAATCAACCCTTGCCAAACATCCGCATGAGTTTTGTTGTTTAGTTAATACACACATGGCATACAACCTGACCTGCATTACAAACCCTGCACTTAGGAAATTCTGTATTTCCTAACACTATCTATGCAGAAGATGGATACCACATTCATATGCAGAAACAACACTGTGACAACCAAATGGCAGAGATTCCTCAAATTTTTTAAAGAGGATCCCATCTCTGCTCCTCTGCATCCACATAGCTACACAAAAACTGCGCGTGCGTAAACCCCCGCTGCTTATACCCAATTTCTTACTGTAAATAATATAAATCTAAATGTGTCTTCATTAAAATAAAGATAGTGCTTTTTAAGCACAATAATAAATCACTAAATATCCTCACATTGTCTCGTCCACTGTTATTTTATAAAATAGTGGCTTATTTCAGTGACAAATAAAGCAAACAAACCAAGAATCAAAAAAGTTGGTCGCTCGTCCAATTGTTTTCTATTCAGTTTTTATTATTATTATTATTATTATTATTCCAAATTATTGTCTCTCCCATTAAGTCATTCCTCTCATATTCAAGGTCAAATACACTGGGGCAAAAAAGTATTTAGTCAACCACTCTGCTAGTTCTCCAACTTAGAAAGATGAGGGAGGTCTGTATTTTTCATCATAGGTTACACTTCAACTATAAGAAAAAATGAGAAAATTCCAAGAAATCACGGTGTAGGATTTTTAAAAAGAATTTATTTTAAATTGTAGTGAAAAATAAGTATTTGATTATCCACAAACAATCAGGATTTCTGTTTCTTACAGACCTGTAACTTCTTTAAGAAGCTCTTCTGTCCCGCACTCATTACCTGTATTAATGGACACCTATTTAAATCCAAACTCAACTATAGCCAAAACCAAAGAGCTGTCGAAGGACACCGGGATGAAAATTAGAGACCTGGCTGGGAAGAGTGAATCTACAATAGGCAAATAGGTTGGTGTGAATAAATCAACTGTGAAAGCATTTGTAAGAAAATGGAAGACATACAAGAAAATTAATAATCTCTCTTGATCTAGGGCCATATGCAAGATCTCATCCCGTAGAGTCAAAATGATCATGAGATCGGTGAGAAAATCCAGAGGGACCTGATGAATGACCTGCAGAGAGCTGGGACCAGAGTAAAAAGGCAACCATCAATAACACAGCAGGTGAAGAGGGACTCAAATCTTTTAGTATTAGACGTATCCACCTACTTAAGCCAGTACATATCCAGGCCTGTCTGAAGTTTACCAGAGAGCAGATGAATGATCCAGAAGAAGATTGCGAGAATATCATGTGGTGAGGTGAAACCAAATAAGAACTTTTTGGTAATTCTTATCATTCTCCAAACCTCAGCCCCATAGAACATTTGTGGAGGGAGTTGAAAGTCTGTGTTGCCCAGTGACAGCCTTAAAACATCATTGCTCTAGAGGAGATCTGAATGGGCTCTCATTCTCATTCTCATTCTGGGCAGTGCTAGTGATCAGAAGAGATTAGAAGAAATTGAGGGCAGTGAGGATAAGGGTGTAGAAGAGATTGAGAAATTGAGAAAACAGAGACAGATGATTTGACAGAAGAGCTAGCAGAGACAACAGTGGAGACGAGAGTAGACACAGTGAAGAAGGAGACGGGCAAGTGTGGAGCAGCCATCTACAGGTGCACTTTTAAAAGGGACTGGGCAGCAGAATGGTCCTTCATCACTCTAGGCACAATCAATCACCTCATGCTTGACATGACTTGATAATTAGTCATTATAAATTATAAATGTGTGTGTGGGTGCGCGCGCGCGCGTGCATGTGTATCGCTGAGTCTTTCGGAAGTGACGCAGATATCGAGCTGAAATCTCGCGCACTCTGAGAGACGGCCATTTTTTTTTTAAACCCTCATTGATTTGGTTGTTTTTTTGGTTTGGAGTAAAACAGAAAGTAAAAGTTACCGCGATTACACTCATAACAAGTTTAAAAGCATCGTCTGCATCCGACTGGTTGTTTTTTTGGGCCCCGAGCGTGAACGATGTCCTTCCAGACGGCTACGGGGAGCCGCTGTTGACATCAGAGCTGCGGGGTTGAAGAGACTCCCGAGTGGAAATGGTGCCCAGCGAGGAGAACCAGCTCGTAGCCAAGGAGGTGAGAGAAAACCGGCTGAAGACAAATATAAATATACAATAAACATATAAATATTTTTATTACTTTGTTTTTTAAGTGGCGCCGATATGAATGTGTTTGTTTGCAAATTGTCGGATTGTTACGCATCTACGCGTCGCTCAGCCCGAACGCATCGCTGTTTGTTAGCATAACAAGTGTGGATTAGCCGAATCATTAACTGCTATTGACTACCGTGTGCTTCGGCTCTTTAACTTTTTTTTATCTACATAAATAATCACCAGGTAAATGTCTTTTAACGTTTTATGTTTCTGAAATATTATTAATAACCAACGTGTGTGTATGTGCGCGCGTGTATATTACGTTATCAACTTAGCCGGACATTATTGTTTACAGGTTTATAAACGGAACTTGCATGGACAACATGATGATTAAGGTATTTTAACATCACAGGTTAAATGTATTTTATCAAGTAAAATGTTAAAGCTTGGGAAATATAAAAGTGAACCAGGCAGAAGCCTATAAAGGTACATGGGTTGTTATCGTTCCTTGTCATTGCGTATAACATCAGATATAGTTCCTAATATCTCATAATTACCGTCACTGCGAGTTTCACAGTCAAATAAGTGACGAATGCAGTGTGTTTGTGTGTGTGAATTCAAAGAAAGAGACTTGTGAGATTATAGATTTCTTTAAAGATATTTCCTGTATTTCACATGTTGTGATCACATCTGATCAGTCTCATCTAATAATCCGCCTTCCTTACATTTGACCGGAGTCCAGTTGTGTGTCTTGCGAGATTTCTGCAATCGTGTATGTAATGTTATGTAATGTAGATTTCTCTTTCATGTTGATTCACTTCCTCGTTATTTTAATCCACTCTTTGAAACGTTTGACGCCACATGAACCGACTCGCTTTAAAGAGACAGTCACTGATTCGATTCTTCATTGTTTTAATTGGCTCTTTGAAACGATTCAGACACACGAGTTCCGACTCTTCAAAGCGCTATGATTACAATCACTAATGCAGTGACTGTTTCAATTCCTCATTGTATTTGTCGACCCTTTGAAACGATTCAAAGCCACAAGAACCGACTCTCTTTTACGAGCCATGATTACATAATTAATATGGTGATTCGATTCCTCATTGTTTTAATCGAGTCTTTAAAACTGATTTTGTTAAAGAACAGAACTTGCGCTTTAAGCATTCTGCAAAAAAATATGAATATATGAATACTTATTGATTTTTTTTGCACCTGTAGCCAAGAGGTGTGAGAAAACCAGGTGAATAAAATTATTTGTTCCTTTTTTATTGCTTTGTTTTAAATTGACGCCGATCTTGTTTGCTGTTTGCAACAAATAATCACCAGGTAAATGTCTTATTCTTTAATGTTTCAGAAAGAAGTATAAAACGTAATGTAGTTTTCTCCTTCCTTTTGATTCAATTCCTCATTGTTTTAATCTTTTGACTCTGAAACGAGTCAGAGCCACAAGAACAGAATCTCTTTAAAGAATAAAGATTACGTTCACTAATACTGTGCTTGGATTGACTGGATAGTTTTATCAAAGGGATTAAACACAGGTCCTTCTTGTTGTGAGGCGACAGCACTGCCACCGTGCCGCTCCTTCATACTGAAGAAAAACAATATTTGATTACTTTTATTGATTCCCCTTGGGAGATTCTTTCACTGCATTTAAGGCATGCAAACACCCGGAGCAGTGAGTTGCCACCATTGAGGCGCACTGGGAGCGGTTAGTGCTTGGGTGACTTGATCAACCATGATGACTTCCTAGAGTGGGGATCGATCTGGCAATCTTTTGGTTCCTAGTCCTCACTCTTTTTCAATTTAGCCATGACTGATATTGTATTATAAAGCAATGTAAACTTTAAAGGTTTCATTGGTGACAGTTATATTATTTAGATCTATACAGTGTGTCTAAAAAGGATCTTAAAATAACAGTATGAGAACATTATAATGGAACACTCCATACTCAGTTTAAACATAAGCATTAACATTTCCTGTAATAATGCACTTTATTTTCTTCCTTGTTTATTAGATTAGAGTTGAACCACTCGGCAGCCAGCATGTAAATTCTGCAGGTGTAAGGTTTCTGTAAACCTTGTTTGATAAATCGGCAGGTTAAATAAGAGAGGGTGTATGTTTAGTATAGTGTGTGTAAGGTTTCAGTCGATTCGTCTGAAGTGTTCTGAGAGACTGCATGGAGGTCAGAGAGAGACTTGCTGTCAAGCTCCAGTGTTGAGGTATATCCTTCTGAGACGAGAAAGTCCATTCTTTCTCTTGATAATGGCCTTGTATGTATGTGTAAGCAATGCACAGTGACATTGTGTGTGTGTATGTATATTAAGGTTTCAGCTATCTTATGTTTTAGTAATCTAGTATTCTACTGAAAATTCCTTTGATTTAATAAAGTAATCAGATAAAATATTTTTGTCCGGTTAAAGAGCAATAAATATACAAGAGAAAATAAGACATTCACTTTATAATAACCGAGCAGTTGGTTTTGTTTTTTTTCTTTTAGTTTTATTTCTTAAATTGCTGCACAACATCAAACTGTATTTTCTTGTTTTATAAACACTTGCAATAAATAAAAAATTTATTTGTTTATTGTTTAACTACCTCAGCACCAGTGGCTGTTTAATGTTGGGAACAAGGTCATACTCGTACACAAGTCTTTTATACACAAATCCAGAGGAAACCGGAGTAAACCCACACTAACATGGGGAAAACATGCAAGCTCCACACACAAAATTTTCAGGTCACGTGAACCTGGGTTCTTCTTGCTCTGAGGCCACAGCACTATCCACTATGCCACCATGCCACACTTAACAATGAATAAAACACGTGGCATATAAGCCATTAATAAAAAAAAAACATTGCCTTAATATTGTGTAACTCTCAATAATATTTGAACTTGTTCCCTGCATATTGTCTGTAAATAATTATGGTAGTAATACTGAATTTTACACTTCCGGTTAGATACTAACTGTATTTTATTGGCTCTGTACTTGTGCTCTTGGTTAAATCTAATATAAACAGGGACCTTGAGTTTATGCATAAATACTCTTACACATTTCTTCTGTGAGCGCAAATTCGTCATCATAATTAACACATTAGACAGTAGTCGCAATTAACATATCCTTTACTAAAATAACGTTATTGTGCTAATTACTAACATATTTTGTTAACTTCTCTTACTAACATAACGTTAACGTAACTTACTAACGTAGCTTTAACATACCTTACTAACGTAACGTTAACGTACTTTACAAAGTTAACATGCCTTACCGATGTAACGTTAACGTACTTCACTAACGTAATGTTACATCAGTAAGGTACATTAACTTTATTGGACTTTACTAATGTAACGTTAATGTAACTCACTAATATAGCATTAATTTATCTCACTAACGTAGCGTTGACAGACCTTACTAATGTAACGGTAATGTATTTTACTAACAATGTTAACGTACCTTACTGGTGTAACTTTATTGTACTTTACTAATGTAACTTTTTGGGTTTACTCCGGGTGCTCCGGTTTCCTTCCAAAGACATCCACGTTGGGTAAATTGGAAATAGTAACTTATCATTAACTTTATTATATGCATGGTGACAGGGAAAAGCAGGAAGTAGTAGTAATGAGAATTGTATATGACCATGTTCCATTAGAATAACCACTGGTGCTGAAGATGACATTAAACAATAATAAAAAAAACAGCAGACAGTGACCTCCTTCAGTTTAATTCAGTTTTTAACACTTCATAATGTTTTCTTCAGTTTAATTAAAGAAGACACCGTTAATTACAGCACATTTTTACACAGTACTGCATTGTTATTAGCTGGAAAGTTATACTTAGTGTCTTGGGGAATCTGATACAATTCTTCTGGAGACTGCAAACTGTCACATTTTATTCACCGACATACAAATGTTTTAAGTAACATTTTATTTTCTGATGAGGGCGGCATGGTTGCGCAGTGAATAGTGCTGTGGTCTATCTGGGTTTGATCCCCGGATGGGGCGACCTAGGAATTTCTGTTTTGAGTTTGCATGTTCTCTTCCTGTTTGCATGGGTTTTTTCTGGGTACTCCGGTTTTCTCCCACAGTCCAAAGACATGCCCGCTAGGTCATTAGAATAGCCACCGGCGCTGAGAATGACGTTAAACAATAAATAACAGTCTATCCAACAGAATCCATTCACAGGTAATGTCATCATATTTAGATGTGGACAGATGTCCAGATCCTTCTTTCAACCTCTTGAAGCATTGATGGCAGACGTCATGGCACAATTACTTTCTCTGTACTCTTCACAGGTGTTCGAATTCCTATGTCCCCCTGCTTAAGCCAGTGCATGCCCATCTGAAGTTTGCTATAATAGTATGTTGTGAGATTAATCCAATTTAGAACTTTTTTGTAAAAAACTCAAATTGTGTTTGGTGGAAGAATTGCATTCCAGGAACACCATACCTAATGTGAATTGGAAGTCTGTGTTGCACAGCGACAGCCCCAGAACATCACTACTTTAGAAGAGATCTGCATGGAGGAATAGGCCAAAATATCAGCTACAGTGTGTGCAAACCTGGTGAAGACTTGGAGGAAGCATTTGACCTCCCGTTATTGCCAATGAAGTTTGTTACAAAATATTGAGTTTTTCAATTTTTTTTTCTTAATTTTTTCTCATAGTCAGTGGCTGACTAAATTTTTTTTGGACCCACTGTACGTACTTCCAAGAGGATAAAATTTATCATCTCTATATTGCTCTGTGAAATTATAGAATTTTTGTTTTGGGTGGTTTGAAAAAAAATTTGCTTAAAAACAACTTAAATATGATTTCCAGAATGAAACCGTGTTCAGCTTACTGGCCCCTAATACACTGATCTGGCACTTCTGTAATTCTTGGTAATCTAATTTTGTTTTGCCCTCACCTGTGTTTAGGTTAACTGTTCAGTCAAACCTAGTGTACCTCTCCGTGGTCACATCTAGTTACCCAGACTAACTAAAATGGCATGTAATTCAGGACATAAACTCAGTATGTGCAGCCTGTAATTATGATACTCATTATGTGGGCGTGTAAAAGTCACCACCTGTTAGCAGCTTTGTAGTAGTGTGTCCGAGGTTTAGTGCTGGAGGGTGAATCAGCATGGTGGGGACGCTGATTGAGAGGAAATTCTGAAGCTTTAAGGCTTGATTCTGGGAGTCTGGTGCTCGTGTGGATTTTTACCGTGCTGCGTGACAACATCCAGCTGCTCTGCCATGGCTTCTGTTTACCATCACTAGTATGGAATATTGGTGTTCGTTCTCACATTAAGCAGCTCATTTCATGTCATGTCATCGCCATCATCGCCTATTGGTATAAGCCATCTTTCTTTGATGCCCTCTGTCGCTTTTCGCTTGTAGGACGTTCTGGCCTTCATTCTGCAAACCCGTCCTGTACCAGGATACTACGACCAGTGCACTTCACAGCTGGAATGATGTTATATGCTGGAATATTTTTTCCCCCCACATATAACATTCTCGTTTAACATTTCTGGCTTGTCCATGTGATATTTAGCAACCTGCAGGCATGCAGCAATGTTCTGCTTGGAGATCAGCAGCAGTGGTGTGTGGTTCCATGTACACCATGTCCTCCTGATGGTGGGCACATGAACATTACTTTGCCAGTATGGATGACTGTTAGTTGCTTAGATTGTGTTCCTTGTGTTTTAACAAAATGTCAAACAATCTTTATTCTTGGAAAACGGACCACAGTTTGTTGGTCGAACTGCAGAGATCTTCCAGAAAATATTGGATCGTCTACGTTGTTCTATTGGTTTGTTTCTCCAGTGACTCTTTGGCATACACATCCTGGCATGCATCAAAATGTATATAATTATTTATAGACTGATGAATCACTGGATTCCGAAAAGGCAGGTGTCATATTATTACTGATAAAAATGCACTAATTGGTTATTACGCCACAGTCTGCCCACTTCAATGTAACCTAATATAATAGTTTCATCTGCCCGGTCGCAGCCGGCCATGTTCAGTTGATTTGAGAGGCCAGCTCAAGTAGCGGAGTTGCTTCTTGGGTCAACTTGTGTTTTGAGGAACGTTCCCCACCTTGGAATATATTTTGTAATGTTTGTGTGCTGTAATGAATTAAAATGTAGCCCAACCTGTTATTAGCCATGCGTTCCAAACTAGTGATCCTTTATTGTATGTATATAATTAATAAGGAATTATCATAACCTGTTGTTATATGTTATATGTACAATGTTATATAATTAATTCATGTCCTTCTGCTTAATCCACATGAGCCAGCCAGTGCCTACCCAGAAACTCTGAGCACAAGCCTAGGAACAACACTAGACAGGGCACCAAGCTATCGTGGGGTACTAAAGACAAATTTATAGACACCAGTTAACCTAACGTGGATGTCTTCGGAATATGGGAGGGAAACTGGAGTACCTGTAGGAAACCCACAGAAACATGGGGAGAACATGCAAACTCTGCGGTACGATTTCCTGATCCTTCTTGCTGTGAGGCGACAGCACTACCATTGTGCTACCATGGTGCCTTTTGTCCCCTCTTGTGAGAGCCTTTTGATGTTTTTTTCTGATTGTGTTCAGAGGGATTTGAAGATTACTAACTGGATTTGAGAGAACTTGGCGTGTCTGCAGTGTTCCAACTGGGAATGTGAACACACTGGAGCATTTTCGAAAACTACCATTTCTTTACTTTCCGAAAAAGCATAAAACGTTTGTTTCCAATTCCGACCCCATTTTAAATACCCCGGAACTAAAATTGAACCATAAGTGTTTCCAACAGGCTTTTGTGTTCACTGATTGCAGTTTATTATCGATTCTAAAATTTGGGAATCGATAATTTTGGCCGTTAAAGGACGTGATGTTCTGAATACCATGTCCATTTCTAAACACTCTCTTTACACTTCCTCCCTCTCGTCCCTATTTCTCTCTGACACTCTCCATCACGTGCCTCGTTCTTGGAAGCCCAGACTTCTATCTTGTAGTAACATGAGCATATTGGCAGGAGAGAGCAGTCTGAGAAAGGCATTGTGGTAGAAGATGAGTGGGGTGAAAGCTTGCAGCATCGTCAGCCATAAAGGAATAGTCGGGCCAGGTCCTCTGATATCAGGGCGTACTCGATTGGTCAAAGGACGTGATGTTCTGAATACAGCTGGTCATTTCCTACTTCTTATGTCCGAGTGACCTTGTTCCTGTTATTAAAATGGCCGTGTATACTGACGATGATGACGACAATAAATAAATAATAAACGTTTTATACTTTTTAAAACGTGATCTGTTGTATAGAAATATTAATATTAACAGAGAGGTTTTTTTGGACTCTACCTACTCCATTTCATTTGACCTTTTCCAGAGTCTACACTACATTCTCAGTCTATTCTTGTCAGGTTTTGTGCATTATGATCATGTGCATGCCCTCAGGGAGTGTCTGGTTCGGCAGGTGCTCGGATAACTCGTATGTCCCTCGGCGATATCATCGTGCGTTTTAAACATCTTTTAATCTGATAATTATAGTGCTGCATTTGTTGACATCTGTGAGGCTTTAGACGTTGCTTCTAGCATTTTAAGTCTTTTGCCTTTTTAAGTCTAAGTAGTTTGTTAGCACCTACCTTAACAATAAATATTTTAATTTTACACGATGTTTTTCAGTTTTTTTTTATTTTATTCATCTTTTGGTTATTTATTTTTTTTAGCAGGGTTTGTTTTGGAGTTGCAGGCAGAGAATTTTGGAGGAGATGAAGAAAAAGTTCTCGCAGGTAGCGCTAGCATGAGTAGTTTGTTGTGTGTGGCTTAACCGCATGGTCAATGTCTACTTGTTTTAAATTAATACAATTCTATAATAATGATCATTATAATGACTGACAAAATTGGAGATAAGGGCCTGCTCTCATAAGCCGCCATTTTTAAATATGGATTATGGATAAACA
>JAOUQV010296314.1:0-13665 GCA_028565295.1 Aspidoras spilotus
GCAAGAAGAATGGCTTAAAATCCCTCTGACCACTGTGCAAGACTTGTATGTATCATTCCCAAGACGAATTGACGCTGTGAAAGTTGAAGAATTGTCAGAAACAACACACTAAATAAGCAACTACAAAATTTGTATAAATAAACAGTTTATAAAATATGTGTACAATTAAATATCTATAAAATAAACAATATTCGTGTATAATCGTGTGGGCGTGTCTCTCGCTGTGGGCGTGACTCTTCGTTTATAGCGCTCTCTCTCTAATTAGTCTCTCTGACGCGCGCGCGCAGTCGGGAGGACACGTTTGCTGCGCGAGAACTTCACATTCACTCGTTTGTTTTACGTCAGGCTCCGTTCATTCCTGCTGCTGTTTTATTCTTGACGGGAATAAAAGAAAAACAGAAACGGAACGACTGGAGGAACTCATTGTTGCGTACGTTACCGTCCAGTTGACTCTCCATATATCAATAGTGTAGATAGTGTAGAGATAAATCGTGCTTAAGGTGGTGTTGTGTTTCTCAGTAGTTTGTAGAGTTCACATTTATCCCTAACATTTTGTCACAACGTAACGTAGACGTGAGTCCAGTCAGTGCGGGAGCGGAACCACATATACAGTTGCAATCAGAAATGTCCATCTCCCCTTAGATTTCAAGGATTTATCAAATAATGTTTTAAAAATACAAGATTCTGCTTTTGGAGGACATCTTTATGAGGTGAGTGACACAATCAACACATAAAATGCATGACGTGGTGTGTTGGTAAAAGTAGGCTATATTTTGTTATGATGGCCATGTTACAAGTCCTGTATAATATAAGCTTTCTGACAGTTTTATGGCATAATGTGAAGCTGAAATCTAATTATGAAGTTGCAAACTGTATAACGTTTATTTATTTATTTATTTCAGCTGTTATGCATATATAAACCCCACCTATGAGGGTAGTCAAGGTCAGTTTCAATCATCTGCCCCTTTCACACATAAAAGATTTTCCATAGTTGCCCTTTCACACATGTAAGGATCATCCCTGAGATGTTGTGTGCAGGCGTATTGACACTACAGAGGAAATGTTCTGCGCACCTAGGAAAATGGCGGCACCTGGGCAGTGCATGCAGTACGCATGGCATGATGCAGAACATGCACCGCGGAAGTAGTAGTTTTGTTTTGTTTGCTGGTGAAGATGCCGGCTTTTTCGTCAGACACTTTTCGTCTTTGATCAGTGTGTGAACAAACCACGTGAGCGCTTCTACATGCAAACTAAGTCACGTTAAACTTTATAAATATTGAATGAAGAGAGTACATATTTGATCAGGTGAAAAGAATAAGTGGCACAGCACAAAGAATTTCTCCGGCTGGAACAGGCAATATTTCCTATGAATTTTTCAGGCAATATTATTCCAGAAGAGATTACTGAGAGGAAATGATAATTAATTTGTTAAGCTTGTTTTACATTCGGGGGTTATTGTACAGATGCTGGTCATAAAATTAGAATATTGTGAAAAAGTTTAATTGTTTCCATAATTCCATTCAAAAAGTGAAACTTGTATATTACACGCATTCATTACACACAGACTGATATATTTTAATTGTTTATTTCTTTTAATTTGATGATTTATAACTGACAACTAATAAAAACTCCAAATTCAGTATCTTAGAAAATTAGAATATTGTGAAAAGGTTCAATATTGAAGACACCTGGAGCCACACTCTAATCGGCTAATTAACTTAAAACACCAACAATGGCCATTAAATGCTCCTGCAACCTAGTTCTGTAGGCTCCACAATCGTGGGGAAGACTGCTGACTTGATAGTTTTTCAAAAGACAACCACTGACACCTTGCACAAGCATGGCAAATCATGAAAGGTTATTGATAAAGAAGCTGGCTGTTCACAGAGCTGTGTCCATGAACATTAATACAGAGACGAAAGGAAGGAAACGATATAGTAGAAAAAAGTGTACAAGCAATAGGGATAACAGCACCCTGGAGAGGACTGTGAAACAAAACCCATGCAAAAATGTGGGGGAGAGTCACAAAGACTGGACTGCCGCTGGAGTCAGGGCTTCAAGAGTCACCGAGCACAGTCACATGCAGGACATGGTTTTCAGCTGTTGCATTTCAAGCCACTCTTGAACAAAAGAGAGCGTCAGAAGCGTCTAAATACAAAATGGACTGGACTGCTACTGAATGGTCCAAAGTTAAATTCTCTGATGAAAGTAAATTTTGCATTTGCTTTGGAAATCAAGGTCACAGAGTGTCTGAAGGAAGAGAGGAGAGGCACAGATTTCATGTCACTTGAGGTCTAGTTTAAAGTTTCCACAGTCTGTGATGGTTTAGGGAGCCATGTCATCTGCTGGTGTTGGTTCTCTGTTTTTTCTGAGATCCAAGATCAGTGCAGCCGTCTACTAGGAAGTTTTAGCACACCCATGCTTCCTGCTGCTGACTAACTTTTGGGAGATGCTGATTTAATTTTCCAGGAGGACTTGGAACCTGCACACAGTGCCAAAGCTACCTGGTTTAAGGACCATGGTATCCCTGTTCTTAATTGACCAGCAAACTCAACTGACCTTACCACTATAAAAAAAAATCTATGGGATATTGTGAAGAGGAAGATGCGACACATCACACCCGACAATGCAGTACAGCTGAAAGCCACTATCGGAACAACCTTGGCTCTCATAACACCTGAGCAGTGCCACACACTAATTGACTCCATGCCATGCAGAATTGCTGCAGTAATTTGGGCAAATGGAGCCCAGAGTAAGTATTGAGTGCTGTATATGATGATACTTTTCATGTTCATATTTTTTTGTTGGCCAGCATTTCTAAAAATCCTATTTTTGTATTGGTCTAAAGTAATATTCTAATTTTCTGAGATTTCTGAATTAGCTTTTTTATTAGTTGTCAGTTATAATCATTAAATCAAAAGAAATAAACACTTGAAATAAATCAGTCTGTGTGTAACAAATGTGTATAATAAACACGTTTCAGTTTTTGAATGGAACTGCTGAAATAAATCACCTTTTACATGATATTCTAATTTTATGATGTTATGTCCCTATCTGCAATGTTCATTAGGGATAAAAGTGAAGCAGTCTGTAAAACTGACCATTGGGGTGGATCAGGCAGATATCGGCGATGAGGTCAGGCTCAGCAATCTCTTAGTGGTAGCTCGTGTAACTTCAACAGAAATAGTGAAGTAGCAAAGAAAAAAAATGAATAAGCATATTCATAGTTAAGGAGTAATTTATGAGCTATGGAATGTGTTGGAGTGCAAGTTCCAATAAGCCTAGCAAGAGCAGAATAATTGAATGTGAGATCCAGATGGAACACAAACATGAAGGTCAGTGAGACATAGAGCATCCAAACATTTTAATATAAAACCCTCTAGTGCCGATAACCCTTGGTAACAATTCAAGATTACCATGCATGTGTGAAAGTTGCAATGGGAATGACAAACTAGCTTTCACAAAAGCACAGAGAGATTATTCCATCAACTCTGAAAGGGCCTTCGGTATAAAAGATTTTACATTCCATGAGTCAAAACTGGGAATATTATAAGGAGGTTTAACAGCTTGAAACCTTCCTGGTTGTATGGACTTATGAAACCAAACTGGAACTGTTTGGACATATGGAACAGCGGTGTGCAAATAGCCAGGCTTATGACCATTAGAATACCATTCCCACAGTCAAGCATAGAGGTGAGTCAAGGAAGATTTGGGGCTGTTTTTCTGCAACACAAGCTGTCAATTTTGATTGTCTTCCTGGCATCATGGATTCCAGAAATGCCAGGCTATTTTAATTAGAAACCTGCTGCTTTCTGTTAACAAATAAAACTTTGAGGATCACTGGACTTTCCAGCAAGATAATGATCCAAAGTACACCTTGAAGTAAAACAAAGCTTGGTTAAGAAAAAGATCCTTGAATGTCCTTGAGTGGCCTTCTCTGTCACCGGATTTAAACCTTATTGAATATCTTTGGTGGAATTTAATGAATGCAGTTGTAGCACGGAAGCTGAGCTAGAGGCTTTGCGAAAGAAGAATGGGCATAAATTCCAATCAAGAGTTATAGGAATCTCGGACGCACCTACCGGAAATACTTTAAAATAGGTTTTAAAAGCTGAAGGATGTTTTACTGATGTTGGAGGTTTCATTATATTGTACATGCACATTTGTTGGAAGAGTTACATTCTTCATTCATTTGTTATGTTAAGCTGCACACAATAAGGGCCACTTAAGAGACACCAATTAAAGCACATGTCTTTGAATGCGGGAGTAAACTGGAAAACCCAGAGAAAACCCACGCAAACACTGAAACGAGCAAACACAGAAGTTTCCTACACACTGCCCTACTTCTACATGTTTTATTTGAACTTAAATGTCAAGTGAACCTAAATATATAAATTATAAATAAATTTATTGTTGTTAAATGATCTTTTTTGTCATTTATTGTCATTATTAGAATTATTTCTAATTGCAGATGTGCATGAGAAATCTTGCAAATTCATTAGCCTTAATAAAATGATAATAAAAATGAAGTGATTGATTAATGCATTCAGCTAGGAGAATAATTCACCAATAAATGTGAGTAAAACAAACTCCATGTGGATAACAATTCCTTGTGAAAAGAACGGAACAGGTTTGGGAAACCGTAAGTGATAGTTCAGCACTAGTGCACTTAAATGGCCTTTCCCAAACCATTCACTCCTCACTAACACTTCACTACAAAATGACACTCTGTAAAAAATTACACTCTACATGAATAAATGCTTTGAGTTGTGTCCATGTGATTGGCAGTTTTGATATATATGTTAATAAGCAATTGAGCAGGTATACCTAATAAAGTATGTCAGTCAGCACGGAGGGAAACAAAGGTTTATTCCAGTCCAAGATTGCTAACCTAATGACAATTGACTCAAATTTATGTTGTACATTAAAAGAAATTATGGGATTTTAATGTATAAATTAAACGCTATTTAGTGCATTTGATCTTTGCAGATTTTTTTAAAACAACATTAGTTTTGTAATTAAATTAGCTGCAGTTTGTCCAACAATTGTTCACATTACATTTTTTTTTGCCAAATTATGCGTAGGTTAATAGACTTGTCTTTCATCCCATTTGCAAATGCACATACAGTTCACTAGTTAGCTACCCTGCTCTATATTGTCATTTTTCCCAACGGGGCATCAGCAGTTTAGATAAAAGGATTAATTATGGGTGTGAAACCTTTGACCAACATGCTCGAGCAGCACACATGCAGAGGCAATGTTTAACAATCCAGGCCAGCACATTTTTACTTTTACAACCAGACACTAAACAAGTTTACACTAAAGCATCAACGTGTGCAATTCATTCAAGCTCACACACGCACTGAACGAGATCTACAGCAATCCATTCACACACTGTTTGCACATTCCAACTACTTTATATTCTTTTAGCCAGTTTTATTACATTTCGTATATTGTTTGACTTGTCACGTCATTAATGTCAGACACTGTTTGGCAAATGTGGACACCGATGGTGAGAATGAAGGGGATATCTGGTTATATGCGGTTGATTTAAAGATAATCCAAACTGTTACATTTATTTACTCAAATATTAGAAAAGAAAATATATAATAATTTTTCGGCCTCATTCCTCTGAGCTGCAAGCCACAAATGCGTTATTGTCACTTCATTATACATCTTTATTCTTGTAAAGCAAGCTACCTGGCTTAGGCTATTTGACTGCATGTCCCAATAGCCTCTAATAGTATCAAATGAAACTACTAACCTCATTAATGTATAACTGAGTGCTTGCCATGGTGGGACGGGTCACAGATATTCATTCATTATTAGTGCTTTATCAACTAATGACTAATGACAAATTTATGTGTATTTTATTTCAATTCGGATCTAAAGAATGAGCAAATGATCCGATGTTTCAGGCAACAGAGAAATAAATCACTGATTTACATAACTGTTGCTTTTGACACTCATTCTTTGTGTGCATTCCCAATAAGTGAATCGATCTTGTGGAGCAGGTGCTGGGCTTATAGCATTATCTCAGCAGCAGAAATACACTCTAGAGTATGTGACTGTATCTTTTTAATACTGTGCTGTAACCACATGTTTAGGAGTGGGTGCTGAAATTTTTAACGCACAGAGATCACCAACACTGATCTTGTATGTAAAGCTATGAATATAAAGTATTATGCCAGAGACACCTATGTCTTTTTCTTCTATCCATCCACAGCTCATTTCACTGGCATTTTCTGCATGATGGTCCAATGAAGCTCAGTTTCTCCGAGCATTCTGTTTCATTCACCATAGTTTCACTCAGCTACTTACCCATTCTTGTGTTTTTCTGTTTATTTAACAGAAAAAATGTGTATTATGAATGATTTACCCTCAAAATCGTTCTGTTGCATTTTAAGAATGAGGCTCAATGTGTTGAGAATTTTGAAAAGATAAATGCATCACATTTTTGTATTGTCGTCAAGCCTAAGCCATGTTTCCATCCTTAGTACCTAAAATGTATACTATCAATATATAGAGTATATTTATAGTGTGCTGGGTGTAAACCAAAAATACAGGAAATGTGTTCACAATCAGTTCAGCACAAGGCATGACCTAATTGTGCCATTAAGGAGACCAGAGCGAGGGTGGTGCAGGAATGTTCCAGTGGAGGATGGCAATAAATTTACATGGCTATTATTCACTGACCATTGATGTGAAATGTTGCATAAATACGGAATGCTCACTGGAGTAGGGACGCCTGGCTAATAATAGATAATGTAATGACCAATAAAGGAAACTTTATCACTAATCATCTGCCAAGTTTCATAATCCAGAGGTCATTCAAGTAAATGTAATTAAGTAAAACTTTTAAAGACATTGCTCTATGTATAGTTTCTATCAGGGCTGGACTGACCCTTACACTTTCTACACATGCTGCATAGTGCCCCACAAATTAAGGCCCCCTGGTTTCCTCCTTGCATGTAGTTAATGTCAAGTACTGCCTCGATATTCACACAATCACACTAACGCAGGCATATTTTACTTTTTTTTTCATGCATTATCCTCTGCTCAATCCACACAAGTTTGCGGACCAGTTGGCATCACTGAGTGCACATACACATCCACAGACTAAGGGGCACTTTAAACTAGCACGCCAATTAACCTAGCATGCATGATTTGGGAATGCGGGAGGAAGCCAGAGAACCCGGAGAAAAGCTGTGTGAACACGGGGAGAAAATGAAAACTTTCCTTCTTGCTGTGAGGCCGCAGCGTTACCCACTGCACCACTGTTCTGCACCACACCTCAAACAGTGAACAGTTAAACAGTGGACAAAGTACTGCATCATTTAAGGTAACAAAACTGCAACCTGGCGAAAAAAAAAAACTTCTAAATTGGCTTGTTTTTCTTCTGTTCCACCTTAAGTGCTGCAGCTGTTGTAGAATTATTGTTAGCCAGCTGCTTTATTTTTCTGCTCCACCTTAATTAGTCAGAGACTTGCATTCAAGTGCTACAACTTGTAGAAGGGCTCCTTATTGAAAGGGACTTACTCTGGCTGCTATACTGTATAGGAGAGCAAGAACTAACATGCTACATGGACATACAGTACATTATGTTGTTGTTTTGTCCCCACAGTTAACAAATAAAGACTCGTCCAATAATACAGTGAAGACTTTACTGCCGGATCGGTCTTTATGTAATCTGTAAACTGAAAATACATAGAAAAATACAATAATATTATACATGCTAAACATTACTAATTCATTACTAAATATTACTATTTACTTACAAGACGTATGTCTCCTCGGAATGTAAGGACTGAACTGCTATTACATGTGAACTTTGTTGGACCCAAGTCACTATTTAAACCCTTCTAAGGTTTATGTCACAAGTCTCTATATGTCATGTCACAAATATATATATTTATAGAACTAAACTCCAAGGCGTAACAGTTGTATACACATTTTATGGACTATAACTAAAATGTTGAGTCAAAAATGAGCTTAGGTTATTTTTGGCCACATTGTCTTATAAGCACTTTTTGTACGAGTTACTTGTGAATCGCATGAAATAAGGGCAACGGGCAATTATTTATTTTTTGTTTTCTGAGGGTGTGTCTTGTGCCGATATTTATCAAAAGGCTTTATGGAAAGTTGTTCCCACTCCCGTCCATGACTGATGACTTAATGAGTGCTGTAGTTCTGATCTTGCCACATCAGACTATCGTGATCTAAAAAAAAATATCATTGATAATTAGCTGATTTAAAAGAGGAATAATTCCAGAATTTACCGTTCTAGCAACATAATTAACCCTATGGTGGTTTAGGTAAATCTGTTCCATCTAATCAACCAAATGTTTTTCCCCTATGTTTTATTAATAAAAGTGTGAATCCATCTGTTTCCTTCCTTTGTATTGTATACGTTTTTATTACGGAACTCATAAACCCATGAATACAGCCGTAATGTATGGCCAAGAAAGCACAGACCTTCTGGAATGCAGTGAATATTTAAACTCTTTTATTTTCTCCCCACAAGGTAAAGTGAGGTGCCGAGGAGCAGATAGTGTGCACCTGGTGGACTCTGTGTGATGATTGCCATGTTGTGTTGGAGAGGGTTCCTGGCACCGTGATTTGGTGTACAAACAGAAGTAAAAAAATCACATTGCCAGGGATTTCCACTCTTGCACGGCTCACGTAGACAGAAGAACAAAATGAAGACAATGGGAAGAAGACATGTTGCTGTAGCTAATTGTCAGTGTGTCCTTTGAAGCTGCACATGATTTGATTGTTGCAGCACTGCCGCTGTTTTTGATATCACTACTGTACCTGGATCATTTATCACAGTTATTCCAGTATGTTTTATAAGATTAGTAACACAAGCCTTAAATCAGCTCTTTGGGAACATCAATGGTTCTCGTGTGTACATGAAACTTTTCTTTTCCATTCTATCATACTAGACTAGTTAGCCACCTTGACTCGATCAGTTGTAGCTCAGTTTATAAGGCTTTTTATGACTAATACTGTATGTTAATGTTTTTTACTTTTACCCACCAACATGTGACTTGCTTAAGGTGCCGAGCTTAGCTAATTGGTGAGCATTGATCCATTAAATGTACTGTTCACAGTGGCTAAGTTCAGCACCTTCAGTGAGAAAACTAATCAGATGTCGCAAAACTCTCATGGCGTTCTACCAGTCCCTGTAGTGATACCTAACAGAGTATAACTGATGAAATAATTAAAGAAGGGATAGGTTTGTCCCGCCAGGTAGGCATTGAATTGCTTGCTCGAAATGCCACGCTAATCAACGTGTGGTGGATTTCACTTAATGCTTCCTCTAACGACATTTCGCCTCAATTGTGCACTGAAATCGAATAAGGGCATCAGGTCAGACTTCCAATGAAGTCTGCTTTAATGTTAAATTGAGAGGTTTACATTTCAGCTACTAAAAAATGCCCAAAAACAAGTATGTTGTCGAGTTTATATTATAAATTAATTCCATTTTAATGCATATTTTGTGACAGTTGATCGAAATGATTGATAATAAAACAAAAATGAAACACATGAACTGGTTATTTATCACAGTAATTATTCCACAAGTATAATAGAAAATGACAGAGGAAGAGTGTGACTACAAGAACCAAGGTTTTTGACTTTTCTGGTGGTTCTTGTAGAAATGCCATGAAGGTAATTGACAGTTTAGCAGCTTGTGCACATGTTACCTTGTTTTACTTTGCATTGATCTATAAAACATTTATTTGCCGCATTACAAATGGACTTATTTTACCCAATACACTGCAGTCTGAATGCAGATAAATAGTACGAATAATTTACACTTTTAATAATCCCTGTAGGGAAATACTTCTATTCACTCCACCAGGAGGTCCAGTGAACATGCATGCCCAGACCAGTGGGCCACCCAACAAGATCCCTTGGGAGCAATTTTTGGTTAGTTGCCTTACCTAAATAAATACAGGAAAATATTTTTACTGGGGGAAAAAAACTGACTGAGTACTAAAGAAACACAATAGACCAGAGAATTATAGCCGGGCTATAAATAATAGCCTAGAAGGGAAGAGCTTTATTCTATTTTGGTTGTTATTTTCTTATTTTCTACTAATCTTTTCGGATTAAACACTAAAAACACTAGAAAACACTAAACCGAATGAGTTTTACTTGTAGAGAAACTAAAAATATAACTCCACTATAACTCAAAATGCAACCACAGATTTATCTTATTTATAATAATTTATAGATTTTTATCCCCAGTTAAGTTGCTTGTCCAGATCTCAGTAAATAATCTATTTAAATTGTTCACTTTTAAAAATACAAATTATTTCATTTTAATGAAGTTGTTATTATATTGCAGTGCAGTCATTCGTGAAGATGAGTAAAAGACTGAGGGTAGAATGAGACGGCCGAGGCCTCCGGTGCCTGCTAAGCTGGTATCAGTGTGTCTACAGAGAGCTGGCTCAGCTCAGCAGGAACAGGGGTCCTTCTGCATCTTCTCTGTCCTCACATGCTGTCTGAGACTGTAAATATCATATGGCTTTGATAAAATCTAAAATATCGAAAGGCTGGGAGTAAATATTGTCCGAGATAACAGTCTTTATTCCACCACAAGTAAAATCATTGACTCTGTCATACAACAGCTCTTAAATATCTGACTTTTGCCTCTTAAGCTAATTCTGTGTGTTTTTCCAGTACTTACAATGAATAAACACCCTGTGGTGTTCCTGGGCGTTTACAGATGGACAGGATGAATTATGGCCAGCTCCTTATTTTAGGGGCCTCTTTGTCACCTTGATTTATGAGTGATTAATGGTCGTCATATATCTCAGGTGTGTCATAGATCTAGCCTTTTTAAGCCGTCTAACTTTAGCTTTCACCATTTGATCTTAGTAATATTCCGTTTCCGTAAGAACAGTGTGATATTTACACCCTCATGTAAAAGAAGAGCCTTGGGGTCTCTATCAGCCGTCAGCTTTCATGTTGAAACCTCCATCACTTTTGTTTTTGTGTGGCACATAAAAGAGTCATTTAAACCTGTTTAACACTGCATGTGTTTCTTATTTTGTAAGCTGATGGAGTGTAAACTTCTCTCTAGTACACAAATGTTTCTGTTCTTCATTCTGTGCTTACTTTCGTGGTTCGGATCAGAAAGAGAGCGGTAAATATGCAAATGCAAATCCATTTATAGGAGATGTCTCCAGTGTCAGAGTTTAAGTTAAGTTAAGTTATAACTTTACGTTTTTCAACAGTTTTAAACAGAAGTTTACACTTTACATTTATTGGTAACAAATTAGATTCAAGGCAAAATAAGAAAACAGTAAACAGTGAAAGGAACAAGACACTTAATCTACTATAAGTTGTTTATCTAACATATGTTTTAATCACACAGTGTTAATATTTCAATGCGAATATCCAACATCCAGCCACACGGTGGCTAAATAAACGTCATATTAGCCACAGCAGAATGTTTTTGGGACATCATTAAAGACTAGACTGTGGCGCAGGCAGATATTCACATTACATTACTCATATTAGTTAAAGTAGAATTCTATCACATTGTTCTTGTATCTCTCTGTAAATCTCAGAAGCAAATGTTGCATATAGACTCTTGGATGTTTGATTCGATGCAAATTCATTGTTGTGGTTATATTAGTTCCACATCTGACTGTTTTCCAATGAAAAGAACACCTTGAATTGTGTTCAATTATAATAGTATTAATGCACGTTTCTGTATAAGACTCATTCCTGTGTTTTAGGGCAAGAATGGACTATTCATGTTGCAACCTGAACTTTTACATCACTGCATCGTGGGTCTGTGTGGAAATGTGATCCAGACTAAATACTAAACTACTTTGTTTGGTTTAATTGACTGAATTAGATGTACGTGGACTGAGAAGGAATTCCCACTCAAGACATAAAAAACATTAGATAAATGAGTGAATTAATAAACAAAAGGATGGGTGGAACACAGTGGATTAAGCATCTCTTAATCATATTAAATGAAATATAATTCTCAGCTACACCCTGTAATTGGCACACAGAACCACACCCAGCAGGTGGAGACGAGCATCAGTATGGCCCCATGTGTACTCACTCAGTGCTGGAATGTATTCATAAGTGTACATACACACAAACACACACACACACACACACACCTGCCTGCTGAACACCCGGAGGCCAGGTTCCATGCAGTAATTATGCAGGTTGCAAAAGTAGCCTTTGCACGCAACAAACATACATTTTTGGCATTGCAAGCTGCATTGAGATAACCTTTGACAAGATAAGTCCTGTTTTTGAAATGATATTAAAGACCCTGAATTTTAAAAGTGTTTATACATTTCTGATAAAATCATAACTCTTACAGTCGTCCTCACTAACAGGTTTATTTCTAATTTCATTCATTAATTACTGTATAATTCATTTTATATATTTCAAATCCACTATATAACGTAATATGTTGGAGTTTTTCATGTTTATGGATGGAGTTTCCAAAAAAAAGAGAACATCAATGATGAGGTATTTGCATTGTAAAAGTATCTGCCTCATGGTTTTGAAAGTAGCCTAATTCACTGTATGTTCTAATAGAGGTGTGCTATGCACTGTAGTCATAGGCTTACCTGTATTGATGATGGTAATATGCAGTAATAACAGAAGAGCACAAATATATCTTTTTTTTTAAAGTACAGGAATGCAAAAGCAAGTGCACCCGGGCAGACATGCAAGGGTTAGTCAGAATGATCTGCCCTGCACACTCTAGATTGTATTCCGGTCAACTTTCAGAATTACATTACTGTTACATCATTTTAATACTTTGCCCATCTTTCAACAAGTTTTCATATTCTGAATGTCCAGCTCCATCCAAATGGCTTGTGCGAACTTCCTTAAAGTTCTCTATCTATCCATACGCATTTCTATGTGACCGCACAAAGCCTCAAATACAAACTGGCACCAGACACACCTTCAGACAACAAAAAAAAAATCACTGCACTTTGTGCTTCTTTTTTTGCAAATTATTAGTGGGGCAGACTTTTTTTTCTTGCACCACAGTCAAAAATGAGCTGGTGTAAATATTTTACCCCTGTACAACAGTAATTGGAGAGACAGCGACCTGGAAAATTAAACGCCAATAAGAAAGTCTAGTCAACAGAAAGAGTAATATAACCATAGTGCGGATAATTTCGACCCTGCTATATTCATGGCCGCATATCTGCAGCTGTGTTTGATGTGAATTAAAATTAAAAGACTTATTTCAGGTCAGGGTGAATTTACACAGATTGATGCTTGCTAATGCTGAGCTCAAACACCTGCCCCTCTTACTGTACTGTTCACTGAGGATCCTTCAAACTGCTCATGACATTTTGATGTATAACCTGGAAACCTGGCGAGCAGAATGACAAATCTCGCACGCTGTTCTCCCATATTTAAATATTATGTCTGCTACAGACTGCAGGTCAAATGAGCCACGTGTGGAAACATGTTTCTGAATTCATAGCAAAAGAGAAAAAAATGTGTCTCACACTGGTTGAAGAAATAACATCAGGGCTTTATAAACTAGGGCAGTGATTCCCAACCGAGGGTATGCGTGATTCCCACTGAGGGTTCCCAGGTGCATTGCAGGGGTTTGTAAAATTTTTTGAAGATTAAAATGTGTAATACACTTTCATTTAT
>JAOUQV010296740.1:0-13660 GCA_028565295.1 Aspidoras spilotus
CATTCAGGGTTGCTACCTTCAAGCCTACACTCTTTACTCTCCTGTTCTCTCTCCGTCTCTTCACACGCTTCCCTCCTTGCCGTCTCCGGCAAAGTAGCCCAATTTCCGCCAGTACCCTGCTTGCCACCAGTACTGTATGAAGTAAGAATCAGTAACACGCATTTTAATTTTTGGCAAATGTTTTACGCCAGATGCCCTTCCTGAAGCAAGCCTCACCATTTATCCGGTCTTGGGACCGGTCTTAGAAATACACTGGGTGACCTACAAGAGTGGAGAAAGGAGTACACAGGTAGACTACATATTGTGTAGACAAGGTCACTTGAAAAAGATTGGAGACAGTAAAGTAGTGGCAGGGGATACTGATGCTAGACAACATCGGATGGTGGTTTGCAGGCTGACTATAGTAGTTAGAAAGAGAAGAAAGGCAAATGTAGGACAAAATGGTGGAAGTAAAGTAAGGAGGAATGCTGTGAGGAATTCAGAAAGGAGTTAAGAAAGATTTTGGGTGATACCGGTAGAGTTGGTATATCATTCTCTTGGGAGGAAGAGAAGCTTCCAGAGTGAAAAAGGACTGATCACCCATTTTTCTTCCTTGTCTAGCTGCGATCTAAAAAAAGAACCAAGGTGGACAGTGTGACTGACAAATGATGAGTTGGATTTGAATTATCAATATAGATTAATGTATCATCTGTGTGTAAGATACATTTACTATCATCTGTGTGAGATAGTTAAAATTAGTACCATCTATGTGAGGTACAGGATACTGCCATCTGTGTGAGGCAGAAAATAACTATCATCTGTGTGAGATAGTTAAAATTAGTACCATCTGTGCGAGGTACAGGATACTGCCATCTGTGTGTGGCAGAAAACAGTTATCATCTGTGTGAGATAACAAGTCTAGACTATAAACATTTAAATATTAAAAAAATAAATAAATAAATAAATGTAAATTAATTGAAAAAAAAGGAAAAAAAGAAAAAAGTTAAAATAAGAAAAATAGCTCAAAACTGAAAACCAAATTAGTTTGTCCTGAACCTATTGTTCATTGTTCAGTGGAACCAGGAACCATTTCCCTCCATCAGGAACTTTAGACTTAGGAGGATTATGGAAATTAAAGGATGAGTTACAAAGACAACAGGATAAGTATGACAGGGTGTGTGAACAAATGTACGAAAATAAGATAACAAAAATACCGTTACAATTTCCGTGGAAAGAAATTTGGCATGCTTATGGTAAATGGCGACAGGCAGCACAAAAAGAGATAGACAAGGCGATCAAGGTGCGCAAAAAGACATACACATCTCGTAAATCAGAAACTTGTGGCCAGCTCCTGAATTTACAGAAAGATGCCCTGGATGACTTGTATCCATTTCCGCCATCTCCCAATGACACAGAATCGTCAGATGTGTCCAACTAGCTATCGACAGACTGTGCCAACATATTGAACACCAGTTTCCTGTTTGCCTAGACCTAAATAAACTCTTGTCATGTAAGCAGAAGAAGGTACAGAGCATTAATGAATACCTGTATGAATTTGAGAAAGTGCATGAAGCCCATTGTGGCATTCCCAAACCAGTAAATTATCCAGGAAACGTTATCACCCCTATGAGACACATTTGAAGGACCGCTTCCTAAATGGACTTAGACCTGACATACAACAGGATGTTAAGGATAAGTGCGTGGTACATGAAACTGGATGACTGCAAACGGTCTTTGAACATGCCAAACACGCTGAGAAAATACTGGTAAAGGTAAAGTAAGTGCGAAGAGAAAAAAGGAGCAGCACGTTCTTCAGTGTGTTGTGCTGCAGACTGTGGCAGGGCGTGGACGAGGAGGGGGGAAGAGGAAGGAGAAGAGGACGTGGCAGAGGACAGCCCACAGGAACAGATTACTCAAATTACAAGTGTTACACCTGTGGAAGATTTGGGCACATTGCTGTGCAGTGCACAAATGGTCAACAAGGCGCAAACAAAGTCCCACCAAGCATAAGGGACCTTAAATATGAGGCGGAGGAGGTGGATTGAGTAACACACGGCATCCCCGAACCACAGACTGTTTCTACAGAACCTGGTAAAACTGTTCTTAATTATCAACTTCTGCTGACCACTGCGTCCTCTCTATCTCTTTATACACTTAAAATAAATGGCCAAGACGTTCCTTTCCTAGTTGATAGTTGCGCCTTCCCTGTTGTCAGGGAAAACTACTTTAATTCTAGGGGCGGGCGGCATTCCTATTTATGAATTTTATACTGATCCGTTAGAATGTGTGTGTGAATCATCTTCTGTGACTCTCCATCACTCATTTCTTCTTTCGCCTCACTGTCCTGTCAATCTTCTTGCACAAGACCTTATGTGTAAATTAGGAATCACATTGCAGTACTCAGCAGAGGGGATATAGGTGTCTGTGCTAAATTTACCCCAATGCCTTTCCTCTACACGCGTGTGGATGGGCTGGGTATTAGATCCGCATCCCAATTTTACAGATCTGCTTTCGATGATAGATGGCTTGCAATTTGCTGACATGCTGCAATCTTTGGATTGTATACATTGTACAATGAAGGTTTTACTTCCTTCTATAGATTGGCAAAAGGCTGTGAGTGGGTGTGATGTGTTAACACTAAACATTGCTATCAAAGTCCCAGTTGGGCAGGGTGTTCTGTTAAACTTAACCCTGAGAAAAAGAATTTTTTTTTTATACTTGAAACACCACATGTCTCATTGGCTAAACAATATTCACTGTCTACGGGAGTCATGCGCATGCACATAAATTCTCAATACTCATGTCAGCCTGATGTAAGAATACTTACCAATGTCAATGCTGTTCGTTACACCTGAATCTGACCCACGCAATTGAGCCATGGCTTTGGGCAACTGATAAACATGACTTGGGGTTAATAAAAAATTCACCTGAACTTTCTATAACTCTTAAGAGGACCATCGCCCTGGTTTGCCCCAATATCCTTTGAAAAAGGAAGCAATTGAAGGAATAAAGCCTGTTTTTGAGAACTTGTTGAAAAGAGGCATTATTGTCAAATTTCCTGTTTCTCCTTGCCGTTCCCCAATTTGGCCATTGAAGAAAGCCACTGTGCAAGGACAACCTACAAAATGGCATTTTGTACATGACTTGCAAGCTGTTAATCAAGCCATACATGGTAGGGCCCTGGAGGACCCTAACCCACATACAATCCTTTCACTTGTGCTGGAGGATTTCACTTGTGCAATGGGATATCCCGCCTGTTTAAGAGCCATAGCTGCAGCAGAAAAAGCTGTTATGGCCTCACAGGAACTAGTGGGTTTACTTACCCCTAACGCTCCATGTTCCGCATTCAGTTTGTTTGATTGTATTGGAAAAGCACACATCACATTTAAGTGCTGCACGCTGGCTTAAATATCACACCATTCTTACAGAATTGCCTAATATCACAGTTAAACGATGTACTGTCTTGAACCAAGCTACCCTCCTTCCTACTCAGGAAGATGGTGAGCCTCATGACTGTTTGGAAATATTGGATCTTGTCTGTACACCCCGCCCTGACTTAACTGATATTCCTTTGCAGAATGCTGACTGTTTTCTTCCTCGACGGTTCCAGTTTTAGGGATGAAAAGGGAACCATTCATACAGGATTTGCTGTTGTAACTATATTGTACAACTATGTTGTAATGAAACTATAACATCTGGCCGTTTACCTTTTTCTTGTAGCATTGTCTAAGGCTTGCAAAGCTGCTTCTGGGAAATCTGTCAATATTTACACTGACACAGGTATGCTTTCGGTGTAGTTCAGTCTTTTGCTGCGTTGTGGAAACAGAGAGGCTTTTTGCCCTCTACATGTAAGCACATTGCACATCACCATCTGGTTTCTTGGTTGCTTAATGCTGTACTTTTACCGTCGCATGTCTCTATCATGAATGTGCGCGCACATACCCGCGCTGATACTGCTGAATAACGCTTGTCCGGCTGTACTTTCAATGGCACAATATGGTCTGGCCCTGATGGTAAACCCCGTCTATCATCTGTATACTTCCCTTGTTTTGCAATGGCCCACACACCAAGATTCATTGACAGTGGCAAATTGTTACTGAGGGAAATTATCCCCAGATTTGCAATACCACACAAAATTTCCTCTGACTATGGACCAGCCGTTGTAGGTAAAGTACTGGACAATGTCGGGAAGGTGATTGGCTTGCAACTGCACAAACACTGTGCCTACCATCCACAAAGTGCAGGACTTGTGGAACAAACAAACAGCACGATTAAATCAAAGCTGATGAAGGTGTGCACAGAAACAAGGCTAAATTAGATAGAAGTCCTGCCATTGGTCTGTGTGCATATAAGGCAGAGAGCTTCCAGCAGAACTGGTCTTACTCCTTTCAAAATACTCTTTGGCAGTGAAGGAGGCTTTACCTATACCAGCTAGAGAGGGGCATTCTATAAATGGAAAGCCATTATTTTAGCCTGCTTAACCTACTATAATTCTTGTCTGTTTGTTAATTTGTTTTGGTCCACTCTGTTGTCAATGCTTTATGTCACACATAAGCTCATCATTTTTAAATTAGTATTTACAATTGCTCCAGACTGAATGTGTCTATGAAATCTTTGGTGATCTCAAGGTTGACCAGACTAACAACAGTCTGCTTTAAAGGGCTATAACGCTTGTGAATTTAGTCCAGAAAGTTTAACGTGTAATAATGGGTGTTTTGTTATGCTTGTTTTTATTTTGGTTTTAATGTTCAAAGTAACAAAGGGGAGAACTGTAAGGGAAATTTTATAATCAAATGTTGTAACCAAGTGTTTTATATTCTTGTGCATTTTCGTATGTTACTTTTCACATTTGGCTGAGAAGTTTATGACCTTGCTGCATGTCAGTTGGTGGGAGAGCAGAGCAGTTGACCTCATAGACAGATAAGCTCAATGATTTACAGTTGTTTTACAAACTTACCGGAATGGAATGCAGGAGAGAAGAACCGGCCCTGATTTCTGTTAGAAATTTCCCACAGAGGGCTAGCACAGGTTGGAAAATTGGGAGACAAAGTTAGAGAGGGCCGATTAAGATGGTTTGGACATGTGCAGAGGAAGATGTTAAAAATTGAGCTGCTAGGCAAGAGGCAGAGAGGAAGACCAAAGCGGAGATATATAGATATGGTCAATGTAGAAATGCAGGTAGTTGGTGTGAAAGCAGAAGATGCAGAGGACAGACTGAATTGAAAAAGGTTGACATGCTATGGCAACCCCTGATAAAAGGGAGAGGGCAAAAGAAGAAGAATATATATATATATATATATATATATACCATATACATAATTCCATAGCAATAATATATAACATTTAGCATACTAATAACATGAATGGGCAGTCAGAAGGAATCCGGCGAGCACAGGATCGCTGATATCTCCTGGTTCCTCCACTGTATTTGGTGTAGCTCATCTGAAAGAGTAGAGAAGAGAGATAGGATAGAAACGAGAAAGGGGTAGAAAATAAAGAAAGGGAAAGAAAATAAAGAGAGTTAGACATGATCAACTATCTAATGGACAATTCAAACACAATTTGTGCAGAGAGCAATAAGAAACTTTGGCAGACTAGCATTTTAGTAGAACCAGAAGGTGACACAGACATGAGGAAGCCCAGGGACATAAAGCAGCCAGTCACTCCACCATCAGCAAAAGTGAGTGATCTTGTGAGAGTGGCGAAACATCCCAGTTTACCAAAACACTCTATGACCATGAACCCTCTAGCTCTGAGCCCTGAACTATAGGGGACTATGAAGGATATGGGGCAGTCGTAGGCTTGTGGTTAAGTAACCAGCCTTGCGACCGGAAGGTCCCTGGTTCAATTCCAATTACCGACAAGTCATGGCTGAAGTGCCCTTGGGCAAGGCACCTAACCCCCATTTTCTCCCCGGGTGCTGTTCTGGCTGCTCACTGCTCCGGGCACGTGTGCTCACTTCACCTGTGTGTGTGTATTTGTGTGTTTCACAGCACGGATGGGTTAAATGCAGAGGACCAATTCTGCTGTGTGTAAACATAGTGGCAAAATGTATTACTTTCACTTTCATATGCTTGACTAACTAAATACGTTTTCAGCCTAGACTTGAAGACTGAGATTGTGTCTAGAGATAACCAATGCATCGACAAGTTTTTATGCACCATTCAGTGTCAGCAAATTTCTGATCTTAGCAATGTTTCTAAGGTAAAAGAATGATATCCTAGTGTTATTATCTACATGAGATTTGAAGGAAAGGCTAAAATCAATAATCACACCAAGGTCTTTTACAGATGTTCATGGTGTAATTAAAAAAACATCCAGAGAAATATCAAAAACTTTACTTCTAGCTGAATGTGGTCCTAATACCAGTACTTCAGTTTTATCAGAGTTAAGTAAAAAAAAATTAACATCCACTGTCTAATGTCCTTCACACATTCTTCAACTCGAGTAAATTGGTGTCTGTCATCAGAATTGGCTGACACATATAACTGTGTATTATCAGCATAACAGTGAAAGTTGATATAACACTTGCAAATAATATTACCCAGAGGTAGCATATATATAGAAAATAGTAACAGCCCTAAAACAGAACCTTGTGGGACCCTCTGTTTTAGGGTGCATGTAAAATCAATATACCGCGGTGCTAGGTTTTTCTCTTTAATTAATCTTCTTTTAATTGGGGCTACACTATCCAGAGTACAACAAAGTATTGAATCTATGAGCTCAGCTGCCTGATTAAGCTCAGCGGGGTTGGAGGGGGATAAAATCATAGTTGATAATTTTGGGAGTTTACTTACAAAATTATCTGCATTATAAGATAATGGTCTGAAATATGATCAGTCTGTATATTTAATCCTAATGGTAATATTAAATCAAGTGTGCGACCGCCCTTATGAGTTGGTTCTAATAAATTTTGATTTACCCCCACAGAGAAAAGAATGGAGGTCAATGCAGTTCTCAGATGGATTGTCAAAGTGTATATTGAAATCTCCTAAAATTAGAGATTTGTCTACAGATGTAATCTGCAAACTCATGTAGGAAATCTGAATATGGCCCTGGGGGTTTGTAAATGATAACTAATGGGATAGACTCCATAGCCTTATTTTTCCGGTTTTTATAGAATATTTTTGTAAACAAAACCTCAAACAAGTTTAGTTTTTGCTGAGGTTTATGTGTAATGGATATATTATTATTATTATTATTATAGATGACAGATACATATCCACCTCTACCAGTAAAATGAGACTGGAATTATGAAGGGCTAGCCCTATTTAATACTATATACTCATCCAGTTTTATCCATGTTTCAGTTAAACAAAGTACATTTAATCCCTGATCAGTAAGAAGTTAATTTATAATAAGTGATTTAGAATTTCAAGACCTAATATTTAATAGTCCTATCTTCAGTTCAGGCTGTAATATCACGGCTGTCTAGTTTAATATTTATTAGAATAATCTCTGTATATTTTTATATTTCTTTCAGTTTCTATAGTTTGGTTTAGCCTGGAGAACAGACACTGTCTCAATATGATAAACCCTAGGTGACGACTCTAAGTAGCTAGCAGATGGTCAGAATAGCCTGTTTGTCTGCTCCCTGGCCTTGGCTTTAAATTTTAATAGTTTAACTAGCCCTGTTTTAAGACTATGTCCTATGCTGCAGGACGAGAGAGCAGTACCTTCCCTAGTGGGATGGATACCGTCCCGCCCTAACAGGCCAGTCCTACCCTCAAAAATACTTCAATTATCTATGAAGCCTACATGATTTTCTGAGCACCACTTGGGCATCCAGTATTTCAGTGACCATCACCTGCTGTAAGTTACATGGAAAAAAACTATGGAAAGTAACATGGCTGAAAGGAGGCAAAAGTCAAAAGCATTGCAAAGAGCAGCATGAATCCCGATTTCCAAAGATCATCCTGCCAGATTTGCTAGATCATCCTGCTGAATATATAAAAGAATTTTTGTTAAATTTTGTCTCAAAGGTTATCTACTTTTCTGTTAAGAAGCAACTTTGTTGACACATCAGTGCAGAAGGCAGGAATCCAGGTTTTTCTCAGGATGTCTGGAGCAGGCCAATATAATCTGGCACCAGATTCAAACTACCAAGAAGGAACGGAGAGACCTGCATGTGGTTTTCTTAGACCTCACAAATTCCTTTGGCTAAGTAATACACAAGACCCAGTGAATGGCTTTAGAGTACTTTGGCATACATCAATTCAATTCAATTACATTTTATTAATAAAATACTTTTAACAATGGACATTGTCCCAAAGCAGCTTTACAAAAAACATTTTATCCCAGATGAAAAACTCCCATCACATCACCATGCTGGTCAACAGCTATTTTCACAATTTCAATCAATGTTTAACAGCTGAAAAAAATACTATTGCCTGGCAGCAACTGGAAGTATCATGGCAGGCTACATTATTACTCACCTGACATTCATCATTGCAATAGAGCTGATGGCAATGAGACCCTTGCTATAATAACTCCAAGAGAACATTTGCTGAGCAAGGATGGAGTTCCACCCACTCAAATCTTATAGCATCTCCATTCTTAAGGGCCAACTAATAGGAGAACGGTATCATAATACAATGACCCGATTACAAGAGTCCTAAAGAAGCTCGTTAATAGCCTGGCATGATGGCATAAGCGAGACCTTCGAGGCACCCAGCAGCTTGAACAATTCTGGCAGAATATGGATAATGGCCTCAGGCAGATAAATGTAACCCACATTTTATGTAGTTATTCTATCACATTTAAAATGTTCTGACAAGCAAAGGGTTAACCTGGGTAATGTGTGTTGCCAATAGCAACCAATTATAATGTTTAGTTAAACTTTAGCTCACCTTTGATCCTACTGGAGCAAATGGCTATGCTGCTGTTGCAGCGAATCATACTTCAGGATTCAGTTGTCATGGCTCCACCACTGCGAGGTATACCTTAACTACCCTTCTCTTTCCTCTTTATTTTTTCCCCTTGTGCTGGATAAGAGAAAATATGCAGCTGAATATTAAGTGCAAAAGTTAAAAATACTAACGAAAATAGCTCAGGATATTTAAAAGCTCTGTGAAACTGTTAAAAAAACAGTTTCTACATAAATACTAAAGACATAACTTTAAGAAGACGATAAATGGTAGACGAAATGTACATCCTAGTTATTTAGGCCAACGTTAATTACTATAATAACTGAGTATATTATTGTTAAAACAAGATGATTACATTATAAAATGGTTTAGATACTTTAAGTATGTTTAATACTAAGTTGTTTTATACTAAAATAGATTGCTTTGAATCTTTATATAGCTAGTTTCGGGTGACCCAGCAGTGATTGTGGTTCATTCCAGATGTATATTTTCTCTTATTTTGAAGAACTTATACTTTAATATGTATGTGAACTGACAAAAAGACAGTATTTCTGAGTATTGGGGTAAAGGTTTTTTTCCGCTTGAATATTTTTTATTTTTTTTACCCGGCAAATCTGGGCACAAGGGCAGATAAAACCCTAGACAGGGCGTCAATCCATTGTAAGTCACACCTATACACAATCACGCACACATTCGCACACTAATGAGCAATTTAACCTATCATTTAACCTATCATGCATGTCTTTGGAATGCGGGAGGAAACCGGAGTACCTGGAGAAAATCCACGTGAAAATTAAAACTCCACACGGAAATTTCACCCAACCCGGGGCTCGAACCCGGATCCTTTTTACTATGAGGCTGAAACACCAACCATTGCGCCACCGTACCGCCCTCTGCTTGAATATGTTAAGTAAAAGATGTATATTAAGTAGAATCTGGAAAAAAAAGTTTATTGAGTAAGTTCATTACTTTGTATTATGTATAAATTAATTTGTTAAAATATACCCTTTGTTGTTCCAAACCTATAATATAACAAGATTTATTATTATACAAGGATCACACCTTTACCGAAGAAACTCTCGAGCCTTCTGTCAAAAACTACAGACCAGTATCACGTCTCTTTTTCTTATCTAAAGTTCTAGAACACACTGTATATAAGTAACTATCTCTCTGTCTCTCACAGAACAACCTCCAAGATACAAACCAGTCTGGCTTCAAAGCTGCACACTCTACTGTGATGACCCTCCTGGCCTTCACTGAGTGTTTGCATGCAGCTTGATCAACTAAACTGTCTTCTGTCCTTATCCTTCTGGACCTCCCAGCAGCATTTGATACGGTTAACTATGAGTCTCCTCTGTCCAGCCTGGGGAGTCTTGGAATCCAGGGAACATCTTGGCGATGGTTTGCTTTCTAATTAGCTGACAGGCCATATATGGTATTGTGTAGAGGATCTATGACCTCATTCCGCATGCTTCTAGACTCTTTTCTGTTGTGGCTCCTAAATGGTGAAATTAAATTCCCCTTAATGTTCAAACGGCAGAGTCAGTAGCTATTTTCAAACGCTGTTTGAAGACCCACTTATTCTTCACTTACCTCAACTAAATCCATTTTACCTACTCAAATTTTCTTAAAAAAAAACAACCTGCACAATTCTGCAACAGTTTCTTAAGAATAATTCTTGTTTAGTTTTCTGGTTATTCAAAATAGGTTATGATTACTGATATGTCTTAAAGCACTTTTGTAAGTTGCTCTGGACAAGATCATATGCTAAATACTGCAAATGTAAATGTAAATACTGGCCATAGTCTTACTGCAACTTAAGCATTTGCAACTATACAGCAGCACAGTCTCATAATAACTCTTATGCTAGGGTAAGGCAATGATAGACTAAACAAACAAGGGTTGCATAAACAACACTGCTTGTCCTTACCATTTCCTAGACTGGTCAAAGAAATAAAATTTGCCAAGGTGAGACTGGGAATTCAATTAATATTTATTTTTATATCACTTTTTACGCTGGAAATTGTCACAAAGCAGCTTTACAGAAATTATATACAGTATATAAATAAATAATTTATATAAGGTTATTGAGATAGCTGGATGGCAACAGTGGCAAAAAAACTGCCCTAAGATTATAAGAGGAAGTAACCTTAAGAGAAAGCAATCTCAAAGGGAACCTATCCTCATTTGGGTTATAACATATTAAAATCTGAAAAGAGTCTTTGAGGGAATTTGTAAAATTTACATTCAGATTGTGTCAAGCAGGTGTTGGAGTTCAGCTGTGTACCACAGCAGAGAATTAAATGATTAGGTATGATAATGGTGACAAGGCAAAAACTGTGGCATATGTTACAAATTCTACTAAAACTAGCAAAAGCAGCATAGTTTAAAGTAAGATCCAGAGGGAACAACAGCAATAAGGGAACCTGAGACATAAGGACATCTACATATCTCAGTTTACCAATAATCTAGTGCCCATAACCCACCAGACCTTCACGTTTACCTAAGATAAACTGAAGCTATAAGCAGATTGCTTGACTAAACAAATGTCTTGAGCCTGAACTTAAACCTTGAGACTATCCAAGTCCTGAACATTAATTGGAAGACTATTCCATAATTGGGGCTTTGTAATAGAAAGGTTTATCTTCGTAACTTTCCGAATTCTAGGACCCTGAAAGCAGCCTGTATTTTTGAACGCTGTAGTTAAGATTCGTGATATGTTAATATATAATAATATAATAATGTGGAGCAAGACTATTTAGAGCGTTACACATGAGTAGTAGAAGTTTATAATTAATACATAATTAGATAGGGTTTATGTGATTATATATTTTATATAATTTATATTTTAGTAAGCACTCCTTATGCAACATGTTGAACTGAAGCTTTCCTGCCAGAGCATCCAGACAACAAGGCATTGCAATAATCCTATCTGGAAGAAACAAAGACATGAATTAGTGTTTCAGCAACATTAGCTAATGATAGCAATATTTCTTAGGTGAAACAAGGCTGTCCAGCTAAAGTTACCTACATGAGCTTCAAATGAAAGACTAGAGTTATAATAACACCAAGATGTTTAATTTATAGTTATCTTTTGTAGTGTTTTGAATTTTGCACTATAAATAAAACTATTTTCTGCACTTGATTACACCTTCTTTGAGTTTTCATTGAGTTTATGAAGTGGATCATGACACATGGCAAAGAATACCTTGGCCTTGGAACATCAATCTCTGGCAAAAGACAGACAGCTCTTCACCCAAGTATCAAACCATGGTTGTAGAGGAGGTGTGTCAAGAGGATGAAGCTTCCAGACGGTTTGTAGCACCAGTTAAAAAGGGCCAATTGATGATGTGGGAGGGGTTTGAGAAAAGGCAGTCCACATGGAGTTTGTATGACGTGCTGCCCTCTCCCACAATCCTGAAGTTGTGACTTGAAAAAGATTGTGACACTCAAGGACAGCTCAAGGTTGACAGCAGGACTAGCCTCACTTAATGCAGATGCACATTGATACATAACCAGGTCCTCAGGTGTCTAGCTGAGAAACTTGCACAAGGGTGTCTAACAATGCCCAACCTGTCCACAATCAGGATGATTATACCAATCATTTTTTCATGCAGAGGATCAGTTTCTCAATGCCTTATCTGGGCCACTGAACACAGCCAGGGACTGGAAGATACGTGTGGACTCTGAGCAAACGCTTCCTTTTCTTTTTTCCAGAGATAGAAACAACCTATTTGAGCATAAGAGTTTGCAGTATTTAATCTTAGCAGAATAAAACAGAGGATGGAAGAGAAAAATGCATCCAGTGGAGGTTGGGTTTAGGGACTCTGTAGCCAGAAGCACAACAAAGCTTCTTAGGGACATCAGATACAGGACAGGCAATCAAACACTGCAGAGAATACCAGTTACTAGTTAACCTGGCAGCTTAGGCAAATGACTAAGACCAACCTGTGGTGAACCTGCCTCAGCATCTTGTGATAAATGACCAAAACCCTTTTAAATGCCGAAGGACACAACTGTGTCTCAGTGGTTAAACCAAAGTATCCTTTTTGCAAACTGTGTAAACACCAGGTATTATAATGCTAGTAATTGAATTTGATTAATTCATGAATTCATCCATTCTCCCCAATTAAAAAAATGTCTAATTAGTTTTAAGTTATATTTTTTATATTTTTGTTTAACAACTGCCTTTACTTTTCAAAAAGTTTAATCCATGATGTATTGCTTCATTAAGATGAATGACCATGAGTGAGTACCTTTATTGTTTTGGTCCTCAATGGACAGTGAGGAAAATTTATTGCTCTTATAGGACAAATGTTTTTTCCCCTCTTCAGAAATGTTTCTCTCCGATTGTGTTCCAGCACTGTAAGTTCTAATTGTGTCTTCCTACATTGATTTGTATTAACAATAATCATCCAAATGCAACAGGAAAAATCGTGGAAGCTGATCCCCTGCATCCCTGCTGCGAGGGATTAAATTGCCTATTAACATGCAAATTAAGTTGTGGAATGTGTGAATGAACCAGTTGAATCACTGATTGACATAGACAGCTACTTGAGCTCAGTCCTATGCGGTACTGAACATATAAAAATACAATATGAATAAATACTTATAAAGAACAACTTCTCTGTTCATGTTGATTTGCGCTGTCATTTAGTGGAGTGCAGTGCATTATGTCTCATACTTTTATGTTATTTAAAAAAATAGATTTATTATGTTTGTTTTGTTAATATATATCATTAATATATAATATATACAAAACATACATATAATACATACTTCTATAACTAACAATATATAACATTAATATAACA
>JAOUQV010297271.1:2610-13657 GCA_028565295.1 Aspidoras spilotus
ACTCACATTACCGTCCCAGTTATACAACTGGACACAATGTTTCTAATCACACAATTACACTCACCAGTCCCAATCACACAATTACACACAATATTCCTAATCAATCAAATATACACACCATTCCAAATGGGGTGGCACGTTGGCGCAGTGGATAGTGCTGTGGCCTCACAACAAGAGGACCCAGGTTCGATCCCCGCATGTGTGGAGTTTGCATGTTCTCCGGTTTCCACCCACAGTCCAAAGAAATGCATGCTGGGTAAATCGGAAAAGCCAAATTGTCATTACCTTGTGTATTGATATGTGAATTTGCGTATGATATGAGACTTGTCTATGAGTATGACCGTGTTCCTGTCATTAGAATAGACACTGGTGCTGAGGATAACGTTGAACAATGCCCATTATTCCCCAAAACACAATAACCCATTCCCATCCACGTAATTAAAGAAACATTCCCAAGTACACAGTGACACACTATTCCCAAGCAGAGACATTATATTACAGCTCTATAGAACAATTCCAAATGGATCCAATTAATAATTAAATAATGTGACAACAATCACTTGCAGTGGCTTTGACTTACTACCGATGTGTTTTGTTTTGGTTCACTGCTGTGGCTAAGTGCACTGAAGGTCATGGCCAGACTCCGAACACTCCTGCTCACTTCAGCTCGTGTTGCCGCTACACTGCTGTACATCATCATAACCCAGCACTGGTCCGGATTCCCAATGACCCAGGAAGCCCTACTCCCTCGACATCTGGCCAGCAGCATGTCCCAAGACCAAAGGTAAGTGCAGAAGATGTCCAGAATATGGGTTGTTCTCCATTGCTGTTTAGGGTGGACAATATACAGCCCATATCTAGCATCGAGCATTCTGGATCCCAGAGCTTACAGGTAGAGTTCACAATCAGTACCCTATACCCCATAACTACCAAGTAGAATTCACAGTCAGTACCCTGTACCCTAGACCTAACTGGAATGTGTCATAATTTGTGCCCTGTACCCCAGATCTAACAGGAAACATGTTACACTGTAAGTAACCCCAGAGACACCAGATGCAAATAATGATCAATACAATGTGCCCCATAGATACCAGGTGCATGTTACAAGCTGTAATCTATATCAAGCACTTAGTTACATGCAATTCCAAATAACTAGGTTATGTACAACATTCACAATGACTTCGGAATTAAGCATTCCCACTCAATTGGTTACGTCTAACCTTCCCAAGTAACTTGCACACAATATTCTAAAGCACTTAATTCCCAATCATTCATTTACACACAATCCTAGTAACTGTGTTGCACACAGCATTATCCAAAACTCACATTACCGTCCCAGTTATACAACTGGACACAATGTTTCTAATCACACAATTACACTCACCAGTCCCAATCACTCAATTACACACAATATTCCTAATCAATCAAATATACACACCATTCCAAATGGGGTGGCAAGGTGGCGCAGTGGATAGTGCCGTGGCCTCACAACAAGAGGACCCAGGTTCGATCCCTGCATGTGTGGAGTTTGCATGTTCTCCAGTTTCCACCCACAGCACTCTAGATCCCAGAGCTTACAGGTAGAGTTCACAATCAGTACCCTATACCACAGAACTACCAGGAAGACTACCTATCTTCATTTGGGTTATACAATTGGACACGACGTTTCTAATTACACTGTGTCTACATTACAATCACCATTCCCAATTACTCAATTACACACAATATTCATAATCACTCACTTATACACCTTTCCTAATCACTCAGTTATGCACAACTTTCACAATCATTTACACACAACATTCCCAAGCACTCACTGATGCACATTATTCCCCAAAACCCAGTAACCCATTCCAATCCACTTAATTACAGAAACATTCCCAAGAACAATGTGACACACTATTCCCAAGCCCTCAGACAGCAGGTTATTAATGTTTTACAATATAGTAGGAATGAGAACATCAGAGGGACAGCACAGGTTGAAAAAGGGCCGATTGAAATGGTTTGGACATGTGCAGAGGAGGGACAGTGGATATATTGGTAGGAGAATGTTAGAAATGGAGCTGCCAGACAGGAGACAGAGAGGAAGACCAAAGAGGAGATATATAGATGTGGTCAATGTAGACATGCAGGTAATTGGTGTGAAAGCAGAAGATGCAGAGAACAGAGTGAGGTGGAAAAGGTTGACACGCTGTGGTGACCCCTGATAAAAGGGAGAGGCCGAAAGAAGAAGAAGACGAAGAAGAAGAAGATGAAATGAATATAATAAATTGAAGCACATTTTTTTGGACTAAATATCTTCACCAGACATTTAAGCTGACATTTAAATTGACAGATAGGACAGAAATTAGGAAACGATCCGTAATTTTTTTACTTTCATTATTCATCCCAAATGTGTGCATCACATCTTAGACATTATGGAATTTGATTCTTCCAGATTAATCTGGAATTCCAAGTTTTTGGTCTTGAAAATATTTTCCATGGAATTGTTTAGATCCATAAAGAAAACATTTCCTGGGGGATTTGGTTGACATATACCTGAAGAAAACCTCAGGACCTGAATGAAAACAAGAGGAAACCAGAGGATTTGGAAGGATTATTCGTCTTTTAGAAACAAGAAGACCAGGATGAAACAATAGAACATGGAGGAAACCTTAGGACCTGAAATAAAACAATATAACTTGAAAACTGTCTGAATAAATATATATTTATTACAGCATTTCCTGGAAGAAATAGAATTTGTAAAAAAATATTGGATAGATGGATGGATGGATGGATAGATGGATAGACAGACTATATTGCCAAAAGTATTTGATCTTCTGTCTTCGCCTGAATAAGAACCTGAGTAAAATCCGATTACAACAGCTTCAACTCTTCTGTATAGGTTTATGATTGTGTTTATGGGAATTTTTGACCATTCTTCCAGAAACATATTTGTGAGGTTAGATCCTAATTTTGGCTCTTACAGTCTCCACTATAACTCATACCAAAGGTGCTCAATCAGCTTTAGGTCACGTGAGGCCAGTAAACCTTTCGACCTAAAACTCACTCATCCAAGTCTTTATCGACCCTGCTGTCATGTTGGAACAGGAAGCGGCAAACCCATCGCATTAAACATTCATTTCCCTAGAACTAAGAATTCAAGCGCAATTCCTTAAAAAACATCCCCACACTATAATCGCCTACATCAAATTTTACAATTGGCCTAATGCAGTAAGACAAGTACCATGCTCCTGGAAACTGTCAGATGCAGAATCGTCCATCAGATTGCTGGTGAAGTGTAATTAAAATCTGTCTTATTTTTTTTTTTCAAATTTGACAAGCTGTGTGTTAGCATAGTGGCAAATAGATCATATCATACGCCTTCATCACCTCATGAAGGTTGGTTGCACAGATGAGCCAGTACTAGTGCTCTAAAGTATAAATAGATTTGTGGTCAGCGCAGCTCCATGTTGTGGCAAACATGCACCTCTGATGAATATAAGCTCACTGTGCTGCAGTATACAGTTCTGGTTCCCATGACTGAGGATGTGATTGCTGTTTGCTTTCTTAAGGTCAGGGGTGACCCTGCTAGGACTATAAATCCAGACAGTATCGCTCTCAGACCCATATGAATACTTAAGCTTCACCACCACGATCCCAGAAGAACCCAGTCACTATTTGGCGGCTTATATTTGATTTGCGGTTACGTCATTATTCCAATAGCCCAATCAGGTCACAGAGGGGCGTGCCCTGTCATTTTTGTTACAAACACAAACCCCGAGTCAGAGGCGTCTTTTCCCAGGTACGTAACAACTGGGCAAGAAAATTAAAATGTACATTTTATTGAATTCACTCCGACAGTGAAGTATAGAATTAAACCGAAAGCCGGGACATGATTCGTGTCTGGTCGTGTTGTGCTCGGTAAAGCTAAATTCAGCAGCTAGTACGTTAAGGAGGCTGTGTCAAGCCTGTAAAAACTCACACGGGTTTAGACAGAGATTACACTGGAGCTTCTTGTCTGTACTGTCGGTGTTTGTTGGGGGTGTCCTAGACATTTCCTACGTATTTTACTGTAAAACCATTAGGTAGTGCGTAAACGGAGGGAGAATATCGAGGAAGGAGGGAGTTTGTTAAACGTGTTCGTTTTAAATACACCGAGTAAACAAAGCGGCTCACTTTAGTCGCCCATTTTAGATACGGATTCTGAAAAAGAAATAACAGTGTCTATACAACCAGGAATATGGTCGCGGTACATGTGTGTGTGCTCTATTGTTCTGCAGGAGGGAGCAATGAACGTACGTGTGTGTGTGTGTGTGTGGCGTATTAAAGGGGACATGACCAAATATATATAAATACCCTTTCTATGGTTTGTCGTTTCATGAGCCCATCAGATTTTTTTTGCTACAAGTATAATCTGTCCACGCTGTCAAATACCGCCGCTACTTTTCATTGAGATAAATAAAATAAAGTAATTAACCACGCTTACTATATAAACGATTAATATTTGAACATGTCGCCGTCCGCTAAACACAGTAATAACGCTTTATTCTGTGTACGGTCAGTAACAGTTCTATACGGAATCCCGGGCAAAGATGTAGCCCCACCCCTCGTGGGCGGGGCAACTTTTTAATTAAGTCGTTCCGCCTTTTAAGTGGGCGGACGGTTAAAAAAAGTTGCGTGCTCTGATTAGACAAAACTTGAAATGCGAAATAAAGTAGGCAGCCAGATAAAAAATATTGCACGCTCTGATTGGTCAAAGCCTAGGAAAAAAGTGGCGGGGGAGTGGGTGGGCAGTTTAAAAAGAGTTACGTACTCTAAAGAGTAACTAAAGTGGATGGGCGTTAAAAAAAGATTTGCGTGCTATGATTGGGTAAAAACTTAAAAATAATAAAGTGGGCGGGTTGTTTAAAAGGGTGCGAGCTTTGATTGGGCAAACACCTAAAGGAAAAAAAGGGAAAAAAGTGGGCGGGTTGTTTAAAATGTTGCGTGCTCTGATTGGACAAAAACCTAAAAGGGGAAAAATGTGGGCGGGTTGTTTGAAAAATTGTGTTCTCTTATTGGACAAAAACCTAAAGGGAAAAAATAGGACAGGCAATCCGGTGGTCACCTACGTACAGTAACAAAATGACGGCGTTTTAAAAAAATATGCCCATGGGAAAATGGCGTATAAAAAAACATACAGGTTGCGTTTTCGATCAATTTTTAAAAACGTAACTATTAATCCAGTATTGTACATAAATATCTGCTATTACTCAACAGTAATGTTTTCGAGTAAAACGTCATGGGATGAAACTTAGCAACCAAAAAAGCAGCCAACACACACAATCACGCGAACTTTACTTAAAGAAAATAAAACTGTTTCCTCATGTGATAAACAAAAAACATTAAAAATAGAATTGTATACATTTGTTATTGTATTGTATACATAAAAAAATATATATAAATGTATATATATTTAACTTTTCGTGAGCTCTGAATGGCGGGCATGGGTCGAAACCATGTAGGCGGCTATTTACCTGATAGATATTTAGTCTGCCCAATGAGAGCTCCCCGTCGTGTGACTTTCACTAATCAGAGGCCGTGGGTGGGGTTTAAGGAAAAAGCCACGCCTCTCGACAAATAGCACAACTGGGTTGTTTTGAGACGAGGGTCATTTTCCCGGTCCCTTTTTTTGTGTTTTCAAACGATTATGTATATTTATATACCTGATTCAGCCTTTTATTTTTGAACATGCTTTCGGAACCGGGAACAAGCATTGTTTTAGTATTGTAGTATTTTTATATTGATTTTTGTTTAAAGCAACTCCACTAGCTTAGCAACAACTGTACAGGAGGTGAGTGTGGTTTTAACCGAAATCTGCACGCGATGGCACAATATTTACATTGGGGTGACACATGGGTAGTTAAACCGAATAAAGAAAATCACGTCAAGAATAGGGATATATACGGGAACTAGAATAGTATGTGAATACATGTACGAATCCGCTGGTGTGTGTGTGTGTGTGTGTTTGTTTTGGTGTTGTTGACTGTAGATTGTCCAGAGTTGGAATGTTGAAAAGTGTGCTGCACGTTGTGGGGTTGGGGGAAGAGCCAGTAACTTGCACATCACTACTACTCGTGTGTATTCTGTATTACATGCGATCGCCTACTATAGATCCAGCAAACGAGACCATATTAAGGCTGCACGTGTGTGTGTGTGTGTGTGTGTGTGTAACGATAATAATACATTTTATTTATAAAGCGCCTTTCAAGCTACCCATTGGACAATGAGCAATAAACTACAGGGTGGGATATTTATATGGATACATACATGCATATATACATATAAATGGCCCACCCTGTAGAAAATACAATGATTGCACAGTCATAAAACACTGAATCTTCTGGCATCTCCCTTTATCATGGCATCACCACAGCATATCGATCTTCTCCACCTCACGCTGTTCTCTGTATCTTCTGCTCTCACCAGCTATCTGCATGTCTACATTGACCACATCCATATATCTTCTCTCTGGTCTTCCTCTCAGCCTCTTGCCTGGCGTCTTTAACATCCCCTAAGAATATATCCACTGTCCCTCCTTGGCACATTTGCAAACTATCTCAGTCTGATCGTTCTAACTTTGTCTACCAATTTTTCAACCAGTGCTAAACTCTGCCACCAAAAACAATAATATTGCTCACATGTTTGTTTGTGTGTGTATCTATATCTGTGCTGGGGGGTGCTTGTGTGTGTGTGTACATACAGCAAGCACAGTTGTGTAATGCTAAGCTCAGACTTGCTGCATAACTCAAAAGACAAGAATGACCAAAATCTAAACCCAGATTTGTCCTGGTGACACTCACTCCCACACCTAACTCGTGATGTGGAGTTTCAGAAACCAGTGGATACCACTAGGGCACAGTGCACACACGTAGAGGGTTCTCACAGCTTTTTCACTGGATCACTGGATTAGGAATTGGGTGGTATATAATCACTGATGTAGTGCCCCATGTGGTGATTAAATCTCAGTTGTCTCTCATAAGGTGTTCATCTGTGTGTATGTGTATATATATATACAGGCTAGGACTTCCCAATACTTTTTTTTGGCACTCAGTATAAACATGTTTTTGTCTCATTTATAAGTTGATTAACATTCTTTGCCCTTCATAAACGTCACTATGCTCTGCACTTGCCTTTTTAAAAGTCTATTCAGATCTATTTTTTCTGTATTTATTTATTTTTTGGAACCAGATTCAGAACCTAAAAAAATGCCTTAATGTCTTTAGAGGCCATGCTGAGTAGCCTTAAGTAATATTAGTGCTGAGTGATGATCAAATCTGTTGTTGCTCATATCCTCATTATCTTTGTATTCGTGGCTGCTCTGTGAACTAAAACAAGTCCACCTAATCTCCCTCTCGACAACACATTAGTTTATTTAATTTTCCCCACGTCACGTTTAATAATCTGAGTTATTTGGATTTTTTGAGATAGTAAATAAAACACACAGTGGCTACATATTAGTTTTAATTATTGCATTGTTTTCTCTGACCTTTCAATTGTTCTGTATCTTCATGAGCGTGCAGAACCTGTGTTTGAACGACCACCAAGACATGCTGTGATCAAGTCGTCCAAACCATTTTCCAAAGTGGTCTGTGTCTGCGACGCATATGACCACAAACTGTATCTTTTGTAGTGTATTCATTAATGCATCTGCTAATGCATGATGTGGATGTGACGGTACAATACGTCATCAATGCATGATTTGGTGTTTTTTTGGTTACAGGACAAAAAAAAAAATCTTTTGCAAACTTCCAAAGACTTTTTAAAACGACTATATGCTTTAAAGCATTGTCTGGTTTCTCATGTCTAGTCTCTTGCTTACCCTCATACTGCTCCTGGGCTCTAAAACAGTATTAACTCTCTCTTGTTTATGATTTAGCAGCAGCATTGCATTAGATATAACTATATGTAAGTCTAAGTTAATGCCCTGTGGGGCAGACTGTTGTCATGTCTAGTCATAGTTTCATATCTTAATGTGCTAATTGGCCTCCCATATGTTTGCTTTTCTATATTCTTTCCTTCCGATGAAGGAACGCTGGTGAGATTGGCTGCCGCTCCTCCTGCCGATATTTCACCCCACCCATCTATGTTCACCCTACCCTCTTTACCCCACCTATCTTTTTAAAGCGTCTTTGGGTATCTTGAAAAGCGCTATATAAGATTAATATATTATTTATATTATTATTATCTTATTCTTGTTTCATATTTTATTATGGTACCGCAATCCACGATTATTGAGTTTGTTTTCATACCCGCAGTTCAGTGCACGCATAAAGTATGTGCCCACAATGAAGCGTCGTTTGGATGATCAGGACGCGGGATTTGCGGCTCAGCAGCGCAGGCTCACCGGAAGCGCAGAAGGCTTCCAGCACAGAATTCTGGCTCCAGCACCTGCCTTATATGAGGCTGTGACTGAAAACGTGCAGCCCACATCTAGCATCCAGTACTCTGTACCTCAGAGCTATCAGGTATGTAAAAAAAAAAAATCCTTTCTCCATATACCAGAGCTACCCTGGGCAACTTACAATCAGTACGCTGTACCCCATTGCATTTGGGTATACGTTACAACCATTGCATTGTACCCCAGGTATACCTTACAGTCAATACCCTTTTACCCCAGTGCTAACAGGTATGCATTATAATCAGTACCCTTGTACCCCAACGCTACCAGGTAAGAATTGCGTTTAGTTCCCTGTAACCCAGATCTACCAGGTACGCCTTACCCTGTGATTACTCAAATACTCACAGGCTTATCAATTACTCATTTCCAGGCGCTCATTTGCTTAAAGTCGTCTTAATCAGTCTTGTACCAGTAGCACACAATTTTAATTAATTATAGCACATAATAGCATTATTTTCTTACACACAACCTTCAGATTTACTGAGTTTTGCATAACTTTTTTAATCACTTATTTACCCATCATTCCCAAACGCTCGGTTACACACAACATCATACCCAGTGACTCATGTACACATAACATTCCCGTGCACTCGTAATGAATTAAAAACTAAATGATGTCATTTTGAACAGATGATGTCAGCAGGTTGATTGTAATCATGATTGGGTCGATCATTGGGAAGCGATATTAATCAATAAAAAAATTGACAGAATACTCAAAATACTCATAAAATATACAGTAAGGACATCTATAGTTTATCATCGATAGGCAAAGATCACCAGAGGATCTCCAGTTTGTCAACCAATGTGTGACCTCAAAGCAAGGATTTGCGTATTTCTTTCGTTATATTGCAGAATATTCTAAAACAATAAGAATCATTGCCAAGAAATTGAGGAAGGGTTCTGACCGGTCCTAAAAAAAACCTCAAGAATTTGTTAATCTGAAAAAATCTAAAAAGACACTTGAATATTTGTTGGGGTTCGAATTTTACAAGGATGATGACCGCTGTTTATTCGATTGCAGATTCTATTGGATTGGCTAAAATGTGCGTAGCTGCTTTACATGCACACAACCTTCTCGCATGTGAATTGGTGTATTGCGAGTCACGTTGAGTCGGAGGGTAATGGGACAATGGGAAACCCCCTGAAACACTTAATCACTTGATACCCTCAGTGCTAAAACATCTTATGAGTATTATAAAGAATGGCAACATTACAAAGTGTTAAATGCTTCTTGATCCCACTTTATTTTGGAAAGCAGGTCTGAAATAGTGGAATGTCGACTGTACAGGTGCATCTTAATAAATTAGAATATCATCAAAAATTTTAATTATTTCAGTAATTCAATGCAAACAGTAAAACACATACATTATAACATTATATAGATTCATCAGAAACACTTTGATCTATTACAAGTGTTTATTTCTGTTATTGTTGATGATTATGTCTTATAGCCAATGAAAACCCAAAATCACTATCTCAGAATATTAGATTATTTAACACACAACACCTGCAAAGTCTTCACAAGTGTTTAAAATAGTCCCATAGTGTGGTTCAGTAGGTTACACAATCATGGGGAAGACACTGGCAGTCAATGTCACACCCTACAAGTCAGGTATGCCACAAAAGTCATTGCTAAAGACGCTGGCTGTTCAGAGAGTGCTGTATCCAAGAATATTGATGGAAAGTTGAGTGGAAGAAAAGTGTGGTAGAAAAAGTTGCACAAGCAACCGGGATAACACCAGCCTTGAAAGGATCGTCTAGAAAAGGCTGGGGGAGATTCATAAGCCAAGAGTCTTACCTGGTCCAAAGAGAAAAAGAACTGGACTGTTGCTCATTGGTCCAATGTGCTGTTTTCAAATGAAAGTAAATTTTGCATTTCATTTGGAAATTAAGGTCCCAGAGTCTGGAGGAAGAGTGGAGAGGGACACAATCCAAACTGCTTGAGGTCAAGTGTGAAGTTTCCACAGTGATGGTTTGGGAGTTGGTCATCTGCTGGTGTAGGTCCACTGTGTTATATCAAGACCAATGTCAGCTCAGAGAAAATTTAGAGCACTTCATGCTTTCCTCTGCTGTCAAGCTTTTTTGGAGATGATGATTCCATTTTCAAGCAGGACCTGGCAACTGTCCACACTGACAAAAATACCAATACTTGGTTTAATAACTACAGTATCACTGTGCTTGATTGGCCAGCAAACTCACCTGACCTAAACCTCATAGAGAATCTATGGAGTATTGTAAAAAGGAAGATGAGAGGCACCAGACCCAACAATGCAGATGAACTGAAGGCTGCTATCAAAGTAACCTGTGCTTCCATAACAACTCAGCAGTGACGCAGGCTAATTGCCTCCATGCCATGTCACATTGAGGAGCCCTGACCAAGTATTGAGTGCATTTACTGTATATACAGTGGATATAAAAAGTCGACACACCCCTGTTCAAATGCCAGGTTTTTGTGATGTAAAAAAATGACAGCAGGACAAATATTTTCACAATGTTGTCCACTTTTAATGTGACTATAACCTGTACAATGCAATTGAAAACCAAACTAAAACCTCTTAGGGAGGTGAAGTAAAAATAAACAACTGAGATAATGTGGTTGCATAAGTGTGCACACCCTTTTAGAAC
>JAOUQV010297907.1:0-11909 GCA_028565295.1 Aspidoras spilotus
ACCAGGCTTGTCCAATTTAGCCATGAAACCTCCCACACTAAAATGACAGGTGTTTCAGTTTTATTGTCTAACCCCTGAATATCAACAATTTATCAAGCAAAAAATTAATACATGCCCAAATTGCTAGCCAAAAAGTTTGAAAAATGGGAGAAGCATTGTCTAAAGAGTAATCATTACTCTGGCTTGTATTTAAAAGCTAATTGCTGCACATTATTCTATATATTTTTTTAGCCAGACATGACTTTAAACAATGTATGATGTGGCTTGCCTGGCAGGATAGCCACATATGAACCTGATAAGTATATGACCTGTGCATCCCTCTTCAATCAACAACAGCTGGTGAAGTCAGCAAAAACATCTGGTCCATGGACTACATTCAGCAACATACAACCTAGACAGTATACTTAAATACAGCGTAAATTCACTGCATATCTGCTACCTGAGTTTGAGCTGTAGGAGCACCTGCTCTGGAGTGAGACATTGACCACCCATCACTTCTGGGAATGATTTCTCCATGGAGGCTCGTTTCCACACAATCCATCGATAGTGGTTATATACCCAGGCTTCGCTTATAATTTTGCGGTCAACTCCAGGAGTGTCACACAAAGCTCTGACAAAAAATAAAATAAAACAATGCAGATAAAACACAGAGTACACAACCTTAATTATAAACAAATATTTCCCAACATATTTCTTGTCCTTACTTGTAGAACTCCTCTTTACCCAGCATTCCCTTGTCGTCTGCAATCAGCCATCCACCATCAGCCAATTGAACCCCTCCAGTTTCTATGAGAACCTCGCGATTAAAAAACGTATCGAAGTTGAACTGGAAGGACTCTGCATTCTCGCTGGTTATTTGGGACACTTTGATCGACACACCATGCTGATAGAGCTAAACAAGAAAGAAACTGGTAGGTGCAAGAATAGATAAGAGCCTAACATTTACATTTGAAATAATCACCTGTTCTTCCGGGTGCATTTCAGGACACTTGCACCCTACAGCTTCTTTCAGGGAAACTCTGCTCACTCCGGATGTCTTAGCCAGATAAAAAGTCCCAGGCAGAGGGCGAACTCTCTGACGATTCTTTTTTCTGATTCTCATGTTCTGCATATCTCGTGCTAACTCCAAGGACTGCTGCCAAATCACTTCAATAATCAAGATGAGACTTAGATGAAAAAATGCGATAAAAATAAATAAAGTAAATAAAATACACAGAGGTACCAAGGTATCTTAGCATGGAGGAATAACAGCAAAAAAGCAAGAATAGCATGTCCAGTGTAAACTGCTGATAAAAACTACACCAAGAAACCACATTATTACCTCTACATTTATACTGGCTTAAAACTAAAGTTTACACATTAGAATCAACAAAGATTACACATATATCTCCTCTATTGGAACTGTAGCAAGGAATTAGAAATCAATACATCGATATTGACACACCCTCTCAAACATTAGCTCATTTGTCCAGATGAAACTTGCATGTTTATGAATGTTTTGTATTTCAGTTTAAATCCCCTTTATTTTTTCATGTCCTGTCCAAAATCTTTTAGAGGATTCATTTTCTTCTGTTTAATCCACATGGGGTTGCAGGCCAGCCGATGCCCACCGCCAGCCGATGCCCACCCGGCAACTCTAGGCGTAACATCAAGGACCACCCTAGACAGGGGGCTAATCCTTCGTAGAGAACACACACATTCACACACTAATGGCCACTTTGGAGACACCAAGTAACCTAGCATACATGTCATTGTAACGCGGGAGGAACCTGGAGCACCTGAGAAAGTCCAGCCCCAACACGAGGAGAACATGCAAACTGCACACATCAATTTCCAAACATGCCCCAGCCGAGGATTAACCCCGGGTGCTTCTTGCTGTGAGGCAACAGCACTACCACCATGCCACCGTGGCGACCTCTTTGGAGGTTCAGGTATGATAACTGCTTAAACAAATTATTTCATAGTACACAGTAAAAAAAAAATTATAATAAAAATAATTGTTTTCAAATTTATAAAGTCACTTGTAAAGGTCATATTTTTACACGTACTGTATTTTATGGTTAAAACACTAGTTTATGTCTGAAACGTTCGATTCTATGAAAGATATTAAACTATTATTTAAATTAATTCTTAGTAGCACCACTAATTAATTCTTATGTTTCGTATTCATTAGTGCTTTAAGAGATATATTTTACTACCTCATACAGCACAATGCCACTTTTATAAAATTACTGTGTCTCCCTCCACACGCGTTCCCTGTACTTATTACTATTTTGCACTGCGTGTATTTATTGTTTTGTACTGTTGTGTATTTATTGTTTGTACTGTTGTGTATTTATTGTTTGTACTGTGTGTGTTTACTAATTGCACTAGTGCACTTTAATGTTGTGTGGAGCACCTCGGTCTGGAGGAACGTTGTTTGGTTTCACTGTGTACTGTAACACTGTATATGGCTGAAATGACACTAAAACTACTTGAGACTTGAGACTGATTGAGCATTCCAATCACTGATCAGCCCTGCGTCGACTTGACGTAGTGTAAGGCTGAGCCCAGCATACATCTCTAGGGGTGTGATTGCTTTGTCTGGAACCTCCTCTATAGTGTAACCTTGCTCGGAGCATAACTCCAGACGGTATCGCACTCAGACAAGTTCAAAATTATAAAAAACAGTAAAAAAAAAGAAAAATAATAATGCCATACACATTTCCTGCAACCACATATTATAAATATATTAGGGGCAGGATTTATAAATCAAACTGTCTACCTTTTGTGTCACATGGGACAGTGGTGTGATTCTCCAGAATCTCCGCTTTTGCGGTTCTAGTAGCCGCATTCAAGTCTTCTTGCTTCCGGGCTGAGTGATTCCTGCTTATTTCACAATTATTGACTGATGATGGAGAATCACCCAGACTTTGTGCTGAATCCTTCATATTAATGCTATCTTTCTTTTTAGTGGGTGGAACAAACACACGATGAACTTCAGCTGTTGAAACACCATTTTTAGGAGTCTCAGCCTTAAGATTTTTTCGAAATGGGGGTATAAACACTGGCGCCCTGGAATCTCCCGATGGTCTCCTTTTTAGATGATCCGGGGTGGTTGATGTTTGATCAATCACATTCCTGTAAGGGAAAAAAACTATTTTCTCTTTACCTATATTACATGTTATTTTGCATTAAAAAGACAGTATACATTGCAGTGAATACCTGGACGGATATGTGATATTGGGCTTAAAGTTGTACTTGAAGATCCTTCTGTCTCTCAGAGTCCCTGTAAATGTGAGCCCAAGTGTAAATGTGAAGCAGGTTAGATTATTTAATGAGAAAACATTTAAAGATGCTGTTATTGGATAATGAAAGCATAACAAGTTCTTTAACATGGCCCACTGTGAACCACAATCCCAACGTATTATACTCTCCGCTCTTCCTCATCTCTTCCTCATTTCAAATCTCATGCATGTAATATGATGCTTTCTTTACTGTCAAACCTTTTTTTTGTTATAAAAGCAATATTTTTGTGCGTTAAAAATAAAGGTCTATAACAAAACCTGAACTTAAAAGTCACGGTGCCCAAGACTGGCACAGCAGTGTAAAAAACCAGATCACTGTTTACCATTTCAAGAAATTTTTACAACACTAACCATTTGGGCTGCTTTTTTCTGGAGCACGAACCCTTCTGCCCTCAGAGATCTGGTCAAACTCTGTCACAAGCCGTCTTTTCAAAGGGGGTTGACCTTAATATAAATAAAACTTATATTAGTAGTGTATAACAGCAGTATTTACATTCTCCGGATACTTTATTAGGTACCCTTGTAAAAGTTCAGACCCCTTATTGCCTATAGAAATGCCTTAATCCTTTGCGGCATACTTTCAACACAGATGGTATTCTGCATTCCTTGGTGGAAACGAGTAGTTATTTGAGTTACTGTTGCCTTTCTATCATCTCAAACAAAGCATTTTCATCTGCACAACTGCCGCTCACTGTATATTTTCTCTTTTCCTGACCATCCTCCGTAAACCCTAAAGATGATTGTGTGTGAAAATCCCAGTAGATCAGCAGTTTCTGAAATACTTAGACCAGCACAGTCAGGCACCAGCAACCAAGTGATGTTCAAAGTGACCTAAATCATCTTTCTTCCCCATTTTGATGCTCAATTTGCACTTCGGCAAGTTGTCTCGACCACCTCTGGATGCCTAAATTCATTGAGCTGCCCTGAGATGATTAGATGTGTGTGCAATTGAACAGGTGTACCTAATAAAGTTGCCGGTGAGTGTATGTTCTCCGTAGTAAGCCCTAGGCCGTGAAAAAAATTTACCTGTCACACTCTTGTCAACTGAAGCACGTTTTCGCCATCCCTTCTTCTCATCGTTGCACTCCTCTTGACAGATAGTAGGACTTTGCCTAATTCCAGTGTCCAAGCTACTTAACAACCCATTCTCGTTGAGATCATCCTCTAAAAGTGCCTTAGTGCAAGCCATTGCTTCTTGTTCCAAATACTTTTGTTGGGTTTCAGTAACTCCAGTAAGATTTAAAGACTGGTGGTGTAGTAGGGAAGGCTTGTCCTGTGTGGCCAGGGATAGGACAAATGAACAAGTGGCTTTGTTTTTTGGTAAAACCAGTGTCTGTCTGATGTTTTTTGAGGGACCTTCACTGGTCATTTCAGACTGTCTATTTGTATCTGGTTGTGCAGTACAGTCCCCAAACATCTCAAATGCATCCTTGAGGGTATATTTTGACACACAAACACCTTTTCCACTGGCTGCGCTAAAACCAAAATGGTTTGCTCTTGAGCGATTAGCCTTTGATCTTTCATTCATCATGTTTATATTTATTCTTTCAGATTTTTCAGAATTAGCTAACAAACTATCATTCCTAGTATTTAAATCTTCCCTACTAAAGCCTCCATTTTGAATGGTTATATGGCCCTCTGTGTTGCGCTTGTTGCCCGCAATGTGGTCACACGTAATAAACACATCTTTACTCTTGTTCAAATCCTTTTCTGACACAGCAATATTGTCCTCACTGGCAGTATTGGAAGGCAATTGTAAATGCTCAGGATCTGACATTGATATCTTTGCACCTAACAAATGATTAGTATCAGGTCCCAATCCATCAACATCACAGTCAGTAAAAAGACTCTGTGCTTTCTGGAGTGCTTTTTCAGAAACAGCAACTTTCCTTCCACTCGCTGTACTAAAGCCACAGATCATTCCTGAAATAACCGTCTCGGTTTTAGAAACACAGTTCTCGTCTGGTATTTCCAATCTCTTTTCACAGAGTGAAGCAGTATCTGAATCATCTAACATAGCTTTAGCTTTCTGAAGGGCTTTGGCTGAAACGGACATCACAGCACCACTTGCTGTACTGAAACCGCAGCCAGATGGCAGTTGAAGAGTCTCCGATGAAATTTTGCTGAATTTCCTTTGGACATTTAAATTAAAATCTCTGGAGTCTTTCTTTAAAATACCTTTCTTTAGACAGTCCATTCCAGGCAAATGATCCATGTTTCCTGCAACTGCCTGAAACCCACAGTCATCCATCATGCTTGTGTCCTCTCTATTTACTTGATTGCAACCAGAATATCGATCTTTAAAAAACAGCTTGGGTTTCTTAAATGCTTTTTCAGAAAAACTTAATTCTTTACAATTTGCAGTCTCCAATGCATTGACAAACGCATGCTGGCTTGCGAGATCAAGCTCTGCATTCTCTTCCTTTAATTGTATTAAATCAGTGGGACACACAACATCAACATCTTTGAAAATAGATTTTGATTTCTGGATCGCAATTTCTGAGGCAGACGCTCCGTTGCCGCTGGCCATTTGAAATCCATTATTCTCAACAGATCGTGGATTGAGGCTGTTTTCACAATGATGTTCTATCCCACCTTTTGTTAAAGATCCAGCAGACAGCTCTGAACCAGGAAGTAGATTTGACAAGTCGTTAAAATAACTATGCCCTAAAGTCAAAGAAGTGGCTTTTGTGTTTGCAGGGAAACTGTCCTGCTTGAGTTTGTCGCCATTTACAATATCATTCAGAAGTTTCTTAGCATTTTGAAGAGCTTTTTCAGAAACCTTAACTTTCTTCCCACCAGCAGTACTAAAACCAGAATTGACCACGTTGCTCTGAATTAAATCTGGATTCTGAACGATATTTCCTTGTAGCGTTTCTCCATTTGCTTTGCTACATACTTGTTTGAACAGTTCAGCTTCTCTTGTTCCGGAGCTTGCATTTTCATTCCTTGGTTTTAGTTCAGGCTCAGATTGCATGGAAATCCTACAAGACTTGTCATGGTGGTCATCTGAATGTTTTTCCTTTTGAATAGATTTTCTGACTTCTTTTCCACCGGCAGTATTAAAACCAAAACTGACAAAGTTGTTCTTAAATAAATCTGGTATCAGACGTACATTTTCTTGCACCGATTCCATATTTGCATTACTACAAATTTGTTTGAATATTTCATCATCTTTTATTCCTGAGGTTGCATTTACATTCCTTGGTTTTAGCTCAGAGTCTATGGCAATCCCACAAGCCTTGTCCTGGTGGTCACTTAACGGGTTTTCCATTCGTTTTACAGGAGCTGCATTGTTCCCTTCAGTGACCTCTATATCTGCAAAAAGGCTTCTTGCTTCGTTCAGACATTTCTCAGAGATAGTCACATCATTTCCCTTGGCAGTTTTAAAACCTGAACTAAAAGACTTTTCCTGCAGAACATCAGCAGCCATTTTTGGCACTTCCAGTGGAACATGACAAGATGTCCTAATATTTAATCCCACATCTCCATTTGTCAGACTGTCTGGGACTGAAATATGCATATCCACCTTGGATACATGTTTTTTAGACACGTGTCTTTCTGTTAAATCACAGTTAAAACTATCATCAAAATCAATGCCAGCAAGTATCTCAGGATCCCACTCTCTCTCAGTCTGCATGATTTCGGGACATTTTGTACCAATCACTGTGGTTTTAAACTGTGTAAACTCATACTGGCTGCCTGCCTCTTCAAACATACTGCACAGTTCTGTCACATCTGCCCTTTGTGAAGATGTCAAACACGAGCTCCCATTATCTTTATCACTAAAACACTCTGAAGGTCTCTGGCTGTTTTTTGAGTCATGTGTAGACGCCATGGCATCGTTTACATTGCAGATCTGCAACTCGTTGTTTGACGGAAAAGACTCAAACTTATCATCGCCCAACTCCATGAAAATGTCTTTAGCTTTCTGAAGATTTACAGATGAGACCATAATACATTTGTCCGATGCAGTTTTGAATCCAGATTCATTTGTTTGGCACACAAATGTGTTAAGAACAGCTGCCTCAGAACTTAAAATAGTTTCATCAGATGTTTCTCGTCCAGCCTCAGGTACATGGTGATAGCTTTCTGAAATCAATTTCTCTTCAGGCGGGTTTGATGTAACCAGGTTATAAGATTTCTCATGCGTACCTGCTGTAGTTGTTTCTGACTTATCTTCATCCAACTCCATGAAAACATCTTTAGCTTTCTGGAGATTTACAGATGAGACCGTAATACATTTGTTAGATGCCGTTTTGAATCCCGATTCATTTGTTTGACACAGCAAAGTGTTATGGACAGCAGCCTCAGAACTTAAAATGCTTTCACCAGATGTTTCTTGTCCAGCTTTAGGTAAATGTGGATAGCATTCTGAATGCAATATTTCTCTAGGAGTGTTTTCTAGATCTGGTTTATGAGATTTCTCGTGCGTGGATGCTTTAGTTGGTTCTCTTGAAATGCCTGTGTGAGTCATATGCTCTAAGGATTCGTCTAATGCTTCTTTGGCTTTCTTTAAAGCTTCAGGAGCAAGTACAATCATATGATTTGCCGTTTTAAAACCGGAATGAAGAGGTTCATTGCTACTTAACGACTGGGGAGGACAGCCACTATCACAGATCATATTCGTTTCAGTTGTTAAATTGACGATTTCTGCTGCCTGATGGTCAACATGATCATCACACTGAATAACAGATTCAGTGTTATGCTGCATTTTGCTGATTTCTACTGTTGTGCAAGTTGGTATTAGGACACATCCATAGCTGCTGTGTTCAAGTTTGTGTGGCGATTTTAACAAGTTCACTTCCTGCGTGAAATCCTCTGCAAATGCTTTGCAAAGCTGAGACATATCAATGTCAGGGTCTATGTTAATAGTTGCAGGATGATGCTGCACAATATTCTTTTCTGCCGTAACCCCAGTGTCTGTAGGTGCGTCAGCCTTAGTGCATAGGGAAGATTCATGGTTGTTCTTTTCAGACATAGCACCTAAAACCAAAAGAAAAATATAAAATAAGTTTACTACAAACAGACAAAATAAGATAAGAATGTAGTTTAAAAAAAATAAAAAAATCATACCAGTGACACTATTAATTCTTGTAGTTTCTGAATTCTGAACTGGATACACAAACTTCCTGGGTTTACGTGAGAAGGTAAGAGATGGAGATGCCCCCGGTAAAGAGCTTCCCCCCTGAGACTTTTCATAAAATGAATCGGGAGAGATTCTCTCTTGCTCGGATGTGCATGGAAACTGTCCAGGCTTTTTAGGATCATCAGGTATGACTGATGGTTTACTCGATATATCCGAGGTGCACATTTGGTTTGTCTTGGTGTCTTTCAGATCGGATAAACTGAGTGGTGTCCACTGTGTGAAATCCTTATTGTTGTAAAACTGACTTGAAAATAAAGGGGACTTTAAACTCAGAACAGCAGTGCAGGCATCTGTCTTAGATGCTGATGAACACTCTGAAGTGTCCTCTATTTTTACAGGATTTGACTTTCCATCTGTGCAAACACTGCTCACTCGCTTTTTTCTTTCGTTATTTTTAACCCTTCGTAAGGCCGAGCTGCTGTTCGTGAAGAAGAAGGAAAGCACATCCCCAGCTCCACTTAACACACTCTCCACTGTGTTTCGTACATCCCCGTCTTTTATCACATCCGGTATTGTCTGCCTCCAAACTCCTTCTGTGCTGTCAAATGATGAATCTGATTTTTGTTTTTCTACCTCAGCACTCTCTTCAGGTATCACGTCTGTGCAAAAAAAAAAAACGGATATAGGAAAAAAATTATTTCTATTTATAACAATGACAAAATTAGTTTCTCACAACACAGTTACAATCAGAATATAATTAATTGTAGAGCAAATGATCCCTGAATTAGGAACACCAGGCTACTAATGAAGTGAGCCTTAGTTTGATTACAACACGCAGACATCAAAGAAAAGATATCGGCAAACTTTCTCCGAATGCAAGTCAACCCATGCCGTCTTTAGATGCCGTGTGATCTTCAGCTGAATGTTTGTTGATGGATTGTGGTATGGGAACAGGCCACAAGTGCAGCTCGTATTGAAACTTTGGCACCACACTTCTGGGCACCAACAATCTGTGTGCTATTTACCCAGAGCTGGTAAATGTTGCTTTCTGCTGTACTGCAAACAGAACACCACCTTGTACGACAGCATACTGCAATGTAACCACCACTTGGGGCACTTTATCACCTGCCAGGTGTACCTAATCCACTCATCATTCAGTGCATACATTTATACAAGACTAACCTTTGTGATGTGTGCTGGATACAGTTGCAGACGTCGAATCTGCACCTTTTGAGAGTGATGGAAACAGATTGCGTACAATCTGTATAGAAAAAAAGGGAAAGGTTACTGGAAAAAAAGAATCTTACATAGAACACTACTCTGATGACAACACAAGAGCAAGCCCGAGTTTTTCCCTATAAAAATACTGAACAAATTCCGACCAACTGGAAAGATTCCTCATTCGTACTGTGTTTGGTGCAATATGTATTAGCAATTCGATGCTGCTTTACTTGTGCAGTGTATGAACTAATGTCAAGAACTAATATTGTATTCACAATAGAACACAGACAACACATCAAATGTCGAAAGCGAGACATTTTAAAATTTCATGCCAAATATTGGCTCTTTTAAATTTCGTGACAGCAACACATCTCAAAAAAAGTTGGATAAAGGTCATGTTTACCACTGTGAGACATCCCCTTTTCTCTTTACAACAGTTTTTAAATGTCTGGGGACTGAGGAGAAAAGTTGCTCAAGTTGAGGGATAGGAATGTTAACCCATTCTTGTCTAACTTCCTAGTTGCTCAACTGTCCTAGATCTTTTTGTCGTATCTTCCCATTTTATGACGCACAAAATGTTTTCTATCTGGACTGCAGGCTGGCCAGTTCAGTGCCCGGACCCTTCTTCTACGCAGCCATGATGCTGTAATTTATGCAGTATGTGGTTTGGGATTGTCATACAGAAAAATGTAAGGTCTTCCCTGAAAGAGACGTTGTCTGGATGAGAGTATTTGTTGCTCTAGAATTTGTATATGCCTTTTAGCATTAATGGTGTCCTTCCAGATGTGTAAGCTGCCCAAGCCACTTGCACTAATGCAACCACATTTCATCAAAGATGCAGGCTTCTGAACTTAGTGCTGATAAAAACCCGGGTCATCCTTCTCCTATTTAGTCCAAATGACACGGCGTCCCTGATTTCCATAAAGAACTTCAAATTTTGATTCTTCTGACCACAGAACAGTTTTCCACTTTGCCACAGTCCATTTTAAATGAGCCTTGACCCAGAGAACACGTCTGCACTCCTGGATCTTGTTTAGATACGGCTTCTTCTTTGAACTATAGAGTTTTAACTGGCAACGACGGATGGCATGGTGAATTGTGTTTACAGATAATGTTCTCTGGAAATATTCCTGAGCCCAGATTGTGATTTCCAATACAGAAACATGACTCTATGTGAAGATCACAGGCACCCTTACACTGGCCTTCTGGCCTTGACCCTTACGCACAGATTTTTCCATATTCTCTGAATTTTTTGATGATATTATTCACTGTAGATGATATGTTCATGATATTTTCATGATATTTTACACTGTCAAACTCTTTTATGATATTGCTCCACTATTTGTCAGTGCAGAATTAGGGGGATTGGTGATTCTCTTCATATCTTTACTTCCGAGAGCCACTGCCACTCCAAGATGCTCTTTTTATACCTAGTCATGTTAATGACCTATTGCCAATTGACCTAATGAGTTGCAACTTTCTCAGCCTCTTATTGCCCAGTCCCAACTTTTTTGAGATGTGTTTCTGGCACGAAATTTCAAATGAGCCAATATTTTGCATAAAATGTCAAAATGTCTCGCTTTCACCATTTGATATGTTGTCTATGTTTTATTGTGAATACAATATTAGTTTTTGACATTTGTAAATAAAAACGGAATGCAATAATTTACAAGTTTGTACCCTCAACCTCTTTGGAATCGGGTTTGTCTATCTATTGCACCCCCTTAAGTGTTAACACTCCGTCCAGGAATTTAAAATCGGTGCGTGTGGGTCTAATAAGTGCTAATTCCCAGGTATAAAGTTCAATGGGTGGTCGCTCTTTTAGCATGGCAGCCCCCACATTCGGGTATTCTCTACCACTCTTCTTTTGCAATCTTTTTCTACTCTCTCTGAATTTAAAGCTTTGCTAAAGACTTACCTTTTGCCTCAGCATTTTCCACCTCATCTCCTGTTGGCTTTCTGTAAATTCTCTCTCTGAACGTAAAGCAACCTTGAATGTTGTTAAAGGCGCTTTACAAGTGTAACGATTAATATATATATATTTTTGACAATACACTATTAATGCGGATTAATACATTTCTTAAAATGGTTTGTTCCATTCACATCCAGAACTTAAAAGTCAGACCTGGGAATAGCAAGTTGTCCACTGTTAGCCATTGCAATGAAATCTGCATTATACAGCTTTCACGCTGCCACGGTTTGGAGCATCCACCTTGATCCACTGATTCTGAGATCACTTTCTTCAGTTTTAGCTAAGTAGTTATAATTACAGAATCTCTAACTAATGCTAAAATTGATGTTTTATTTACAAA
>JAOUQV010298013.1:0-13652 GCA_028565295.1 Aspidoras spilotus
AGAGGACAGAGTGAGGTGGAAAAGACTGACTCGCTGTGGCGACCCCTGATAAAAGGGAGAGGCCGAAAGAAGAAGAAATGCATGCAGTTACTAGTTTGAGATGATAGAAAGGCAAGAGTAACTCAAATAACCATTAGTTACAACCACGTATTACAGAATACCATCTCTGTTGAAAGTATGACATAAAGAATAAAGGAAGTCCAACCTATTACTAGCAAAGTGTCCCTAATAAAGTGGCGGCATAGTGGCCTCACAATTTCCGGTTTGGGAAATTATTCACATTTGTAATAATATACAGACAGAGTAAACCACTGTTCCGTTAAATTTACAGAAAGCCTAACTCGCACCAGTTGTAGAGCAGGGCCACGCAAAAGTATTGCATGCTTAATATCTTGGCGCCATCTAATGTTCATTTAGTGTTCATGTTCATAAATTTCTACATTGACAGTGGGTGTAGAAGTCCTCTTTAAGTGGTAGTGAGAAATAAATAGATAAAAATGTGGAATGTCACTTCACCCAGGGGGGCTTTTTTGCACAGCCACACATACTCACAGTTTTAGTTGCTTTCATTGAGTTTTTGGGCGTGTCTACTGCTAAAGGAAAACCTGAAGGCGCCATTACTGATTTGTCAGATTTCAGGTCTATCATTAAGCTAACACAGCAAGCATGAATGTATGTTTGTTTATTTGGTCAGAACCTCAGCACTTAACCGATTTGTTGTAATAAACTACTTAATAGCACTGAAACGATAAGAAATACTGGACAACAAAAAAATCGAAATGTGATTTTCTTTTGTTTGTTTAAAGCATTTAAAAGCATTAAAGTTGTTGATAGTTTACGAGTCGCTGCATCTCTGAAAACAGCACCTTTGTGTAGGCTAAATCATAATTCGTTTAATATTTTATGTGGAAATGCTTATTCTCTTGTTTATAAATAGTAATTATCAAAGCTTGTTATGGCACAACATTTTGCTGTGCACTAAAGGGAGAAATATAAAGTGGGTACGTTAACAGTAGATAATGCAGAAGAAGGCGTGTTACAGTGAGCGTTTAATATGTCTGTCAGGGGTTATGCAGACTTTAGAGGGACAGGAGCTCAAAAAAGGCACATGAAACAAACAATGTATAGTGCATTATCAAAATACATAAAAACTTCCTATTTGGTATATTTATACAGTAGCCACAGCGAGTCTTTTCCACCTCACTCTGTCCTCTGCATCTTCTGATTTCACGCCAACTACCTGCATGTCTACATTGACCACATCCATATCACGTCTTTGGTCTTCCTCTCTGTCTCCTGCCTGGCAGCTCCACTTTTAACATCCTCCTACCAATGAATCCACTGTCCCTCCTCTGCACATGTCCAAAACACAAGTGTTGACTTTCATTCCCCTTCTTTCCAGAGCATACCTCCACCTATCCAAGTTCTCTTCTAGCTATACTCTGCTCTTACTACAGATTACGAGGTCATCTGCAAACATCATAGTCCATGGTGAATTCCATCTTACCTCATTTGTTAGTCTGTCCATCACCAGATCAAACAAGAAGGGACTCAGAGCCGATCCTTAATGCAGGCCCACCTCTCATACATGTGACCCGCACCAATCTAACATACTTTTCAGCCACTCCAAACTTCCTCATACACCACCACAGTTCCTACCTCGGCACCCTATCATAAGCTTTCTTTAAATCACAAAGACACAGTGTAGCTCTTTCTGACCTTCTCGATACTTCCCCATCAGCATTTTCAAAGCAAAGATCGCATCTGTTATGGTGCTCTTTCTTGGCATGAAACCACCTTCTCTCATTCCTTACTGTCTAACCTCTCATACAACTCATCATAGGCCTTCTGTTTGGCCTTTGCTACCTCCCTCTTTGTCATACTCTTCATCTCTGTATACTTCTGCTTACTCTCTTTAGTCCTCTCCCTGTCCCATTTCTTCTTTGCCAACCTCTTCCTCTGAATAACCTCCTGCGCTTCCTTGTTCCACCACCAAGTGTTCTTGCTGTCTTTCACCTGTCCAGATGAGACAGTGCCTACTGTTGCTGTTGCTACCCAGTCATCTGGAAGCGCTTTACTACCACGCAAAGCCTTTTTCTGAACTCCTCACAGCAATCCTCCTTTCCTAACTTCCACCATTTGGTCCTCTTATCTACATTTGCCCTCCTTCTCTTCATAACCAACAAAGTCATCCTGCAAACCACAATCCGATGTTGTCTAACTAGCTATACTCCTTGCCACTTCCTTACAGTCTCCAATTTCTCGTCTACACAGGATATAGTCTAACTGTGTGCTCCTGCATCCACTCTTGTAGGTCACCCTGTTCCCCTCCTTCTTTTGGAAATATGTGTTTACCACAGCCATTTTTTCAATCACATGTAGGTCACATCCTCTTTTAAAAATCCACCACCATCTGTCCTTCTAGGTTCCTATCCTTAACACCAAACTTGCCCATCACCTTATCTCCTTGGATTCCTTCACCAACATGCCCATTGAAATCTACACCAATCAAAACTCCCTTACTTGAGAATGCTCTCTACCACTTCATCTATCTCTCTCTCCAGGAATTTCTCTTTCTCCTCCAACTCACATCCAACTTGTGGTGCATAGCCACTGATAACATTCAGCATTATACCTTCAATTTCTAATTTCAAACTCATCACCCTATCCGATCCTCTTTTCACCTCAAGAACACTCTTTACGTAGTCCTCCCAACTCCAACTCCATTTCTATTCCCATCTACACCATGATAAAACAGTTTAAAACCTGCACCAATGCTTTAAGCCTTACTCCCCTTCCACTTTGTCTCCTGCACACACAAAATATCTACCTCTCTTCTCTCCATCATATCAGCTAGTCTCTATCTTTTCTTGTCATCGTCCCTACATTCAGGGTTGCACTCTTGACTTTCCTGTCTCCTCACACGCTTCCCTCCTCGATGTCTCCGGCAAACAGTAGCCCAATTTTCACAAGTACCCTGTTTGCCACCAGTACTGGTGCCATTCGTTGGTAACCCGGACCACGACTGATTCGGTATGAAGCAACATTCAATAACCCGCATTTTAATTTTGGCAAATTATTTACGCCGGGTGCCCCTCCTGACGCAACCCTCACCATTTACCCGGGCTTGGAAACGGCACTAGAAATACACTGGCTTCTGCTCTCTAATTTACTTCCATCAAACTATATACAAAGTATTTGTTAAAAATCGAACATCTTGTATTGAACAATGCCACACTGGGTCCACAAAATAAAAATATATTTTTATATGCAAAAAAATGCAGCATAGAATCTTGCATCATTCTATATACACGAGTTAAACTCAAAGTTTGGATTATTCCTTCAAACTATATAAAAACTATATTATCAATATAAAACTTCTTTTAAACAATGTCATGCTGTACCTACAAAATAAAATGTAACACTTTAAAATGGGTTTTCTGGGTTCTAGCAATATTCTGTAAGATAGATGATGGTTTCTATGTGCAAAAATATATGTACTGTTAAAAATGTTTTATTTATTTGCAATATTTATTTATTGTAAGACTGATGGGCACACATAGCTTAGGCACATTTTTCTCAATGCTTTCCATCGTGAACATTTAAATCAGAGGAGAGGGCAAGAAGCCAGGTCACAGACAAAATTTGGGAACAGTTTCTTATATTGTAAACAGATGATTTATTTTCACGTGTGGGATTAAGAAATTTTATGTTAAATTTTTTCTCAAATCATGGAGAGGAATGCTATACGCCATTGGAATCGGTAGGCTGTCTGTATTTGCCGACAGGGCTCATCAGATTTTAGATAAAAAATGAGTATTAGATTCAGCGACTAGGAACTACCACCTACGAACTGAGATTTGGCAGTTTCACATTATGTGTGTGTGTGACATGAACTTTGCGCAATGACTGTCTGTGTAGCTGAGTGGTTTACTAATTTAAATTAAATACATTTTTAATAAGGGAATAAAAGCTTGGATACACTTTCTCCAGACAGTTGGAAAAGTGTATTAGAATGCAGTGATTATGTCTAAAAGATTTTCAGTATTTTTTAGTATTTAAATTCTACAGAAAGAGAGCAGATTTTTGAAGTACCCATGTATAAGTAAATACTTGAATAAAGCAAGTCGCTGTCCCAGTCGCTGTATGTGTATATTGGATGTATAGTGATTTATCAGGTGTACAATTGATGAAGGAGTTGGGATAGAAGCAAAGTTATTTTGGACTATTTTTGGACTCACACCCACCACCACCGCTGATGGTCATGAAAAACAACAAGCACAATGATAAAGAAGTGAAATATAGGCTGATTTATTTCTAAGCCAGACTGTATATTCATGCAGTATTTCAGTTACGCCATGTCTGGTGTTTACCCAGCATGAAAAACTTGAAAGACGTTATCCTAACTAGCACGAATGTTTCTCATGATAAAAAACACAGCCACAATTTTTTTAATGAACGTGGATAGTTTACTCCATTATACTTTTTACCCCTGCAATATGCATAGCAGTCACTGGCGGGCTAAAAAAAAGGGCAACTCCTGTATTTAACTAAGCAAACCTCCCATTGTAGGATTACTTCAATGTGTTTCACCTGGCAACAAGTTATTTAACCCAAACGGATGCAGTAAGTATCTTGTCTTTTGTTAAACAACCATGTTGAAAGATAAATCCTGTTTCCATGGAACACATGTAAATCTGTTTCAGATGGGTCAAATTATAGGCATTTAAGAAGATTGCTGAAACTTCTTAAATCAGCTTAAGAACTGTCCAAAGCATTTTTTTAAAGTGGAAGGTCAGTGGGTAAACATAATCTAAAAACAAAAAGTGTGATCTAAAAACAAAAGTAGAAAAACAACAGTAGAACAGTAGATTTTTAATAGTCAACATCGGATTCTGGAGCAATAAAATGACATGAGCTTTTGTGATTTACCATGTTTCAGTGCGATGGGCACATCGGGCTAAGAAGAGAAGTGATGCACCCATCATGGCCTACCGTATAAGCCTAAGGGGGCAGTGCTATGATCTGGGTTTGCTGCAGTAGGTCAGGTCTAGGTGTAGCAAACTAATGTGACAAAAGAATAAGGTCAGATGACTACCAGAATATACTGAATGTTTTTTGTTCCCTGAAGGCACAGGCAAATTCTAAGATGATAATGCTACAATTCATCACAAATTGTGACAAGAGTGTTTCAGGGAGCATGAGACATAATTTGACATATGGATTGGCCACCTTAAAGTCCAGACCTGAAACCCATTGAGAACTTGGTCTTTAGGAATTCTGGAGAAGACAGTAGATATGTTTACATTGTAAGAATTTCTTAATCAGATTAAAAATGTAAGGTATTGGAATGGGCTTAAAATCAAATAATTTGAATATGACGAGTGTACACATGCACCAAGCTTTGACATGAACTCTGAGCAATGACTGTCTGTGTAGCTGAGTAGTTTACTAATTTAAATTGAATAATTTTTAATGAGGTAATAAAAGCTTGGATACACTTTGTCCAGACAGATAGAAAAATATATTGGAATGCAGTGACTAAGTCTAAAATATTTATTGTATTTTTAGTATTTTTCAGTATTTAAATTCTACAGAAAGAGATTTTTAAATTACACTTGTATAAGTAAATACTTGAATAAAGCAGTTGACCCAGTCCTGTTTTTTTAGATACAAATACCTTTTGTCCACCGATGTATATGTATAATGGATGTATAGTGATTTATCGGGTGTACAATTGCTGAAGAAGTTGGGATAGAAGCAAAGTTATTTTGGACTATTTTTGGATATAACAGAATAATCAAAAAAGTCAAAAGTCAAAAGTGAACTTTATTGTCAATTAAACCATGCAACAGTGTATTACACAAAATACTGAAATTGCATGTCTCCAAACTCCAATGTGCAGTAAGAGGCTAAATTTAACATACAGCTACCTATAAATTGGACATGAATCACTGGACATAAAGTAAAAATTAAATATCTGACAAATATCAGTAACAGGACAACAATCAACACAACCTATACACGACAAAAGTGAGTATACAGTTCTAACACAACGAATCTTAGATACATAATAGCAGAATTTTGACGTGCACAGTGGTGTAATTTATCTAAAACAATCACAGAAGAAGTACTTCTTGTCCTGAAAATGTTTGAATTTTAAGTATAAATGATTATAAAATTTGATAAACACTGATCATTTTAAATTGTTTTATTATAAGTTTAGGTTATGTAAATGAGCTGTTACTGGAAATGTAATGTGTACAGGTGAGCACATAAAAATAATCATACATTATTAGAATTAAAATATTAACGTGCAGTATAATTAATGTGTTTATGGCTGCAGCTAATATAATTTGACTGTTGTTTTCAAGCAGCAGCTCACAAAGATTATTTTAGCAAAAGTCTTCGGTATCATCAAGATCTTCTCTGTCAAAATTGAGATAAGCCTTTTTTTCTCTCAGCAGTGGTTTTGGTCTTGGCACTCTGCCCTGCAGGTCATTTTTGCCCAGTCTCTTTATTAAGGTAATCAATGCTGAACTTAACTGAGGCAAGTGAGGCTTGCAGTTCTTTGCATGTTGGTGTGGGTTTTTTTGTGAACTCTTAGATGAGTCGTTGCTGCTCTCTTGAGGTTATTGTGGTAGACTGGCCACTCCTGGAAAGGTTTACCACTGTTCGAAGTTTTCTTTATTTCTTACTGTGGTTTGCTGGAGTCCCAAAACTTTAGAAACGGCTTTATAACCTTTTCCAGAGTGATAGATCTCAATTACTTTCTTTATCATTTGTTCCTTTATTTCTTTGGATCTTCGCATGTTGTCTAGATTTTTCGTATCTTTTGGTCTACTTACCTTTATCAGACATGTCCTATTTAGGTGATTTCTTTATTGAAAACAGGTGTGGCTGGAATCAGGACTGAGTGTGGCTAGAAAAATTGAACTGGGAAAACACTTTTTCACACAGGGCCATGTATGTTTAGATTTTTTTCTCAGTTAATATTAAAAATCTTCATTTAAAAACAGCATTTTGTGTTTACTTGTGTTGTCTTTGACTAATATTTAAATGTGTTTAATAATCTGAAACATTGCAAAAGAATAAGAAATTATGAAGTGTGCTCATTTCCACACCACTGTATGTACTGTTTGGTTATTTATTGCCCTAGAGGTAGGTTTGGTGTGGAACATCATGTTGTTTTAATAAGATAAAATAATTACTTTTAATATTTAGCAATATCTAGGGATTTTTAATAAAATTTCTAAAAACATGTTACAACATTTTTTAAATGTTTGTTAAATAATTGTTTTAGAATTGGTATAATGACCAATTTATGTTGAACACAAAGCCATAAAATTCTTACCTGTAGGAATGTATATAAACATTTATATTATAATAACATCATAATTCAAAGTTGTGAGATACTTGCTTTCACATCTTGACTTATTAACAAATGGACAAACCAATATTTTATTCCTTTATGAATATAAATATTTTTTCCCGTGCATCATCATTATACAAGTATGGTTAGAACAGCTACAATGCAGAATTTTGTGTACCACTAATGTGTATTGTTTATCTCTGACTCTTCTCTCTCTCTTCCTTCCAGCCAGGAAACTCTAGACTTTTCATCATTTGTAAGGATCTTGGCTCATTTTCGACCCATTAATAAGAACCAGTCCAAAGACTCCAACTTGCCTGAACCTATTAACAGCCGAATGAACAAACTGAAATGTAATGTATGTTTGTGGCACTTTCTGCTAAAAGGAGAAATTCATATTACTACATGCTGTTTTAAAATGTTTATTTTTGATATCTGGTCTTTTCTTAGCCATCTAATCTGAGTTTACTGCTTATGTAGTTGCATTTCAGATGTATGATCTGGACAATTCCGGCAAGATTTCCAGACACTAACTTCTCAAGATCAATGCATAAATGTTTTTTTACTTGGTGAAATCCAGAAGATGTTATTAAGGCAAAATTTGCACAGTAACATTATTGGCAAATATGTGTCTGTCTGTGCCAATAACACACATTTACAGAAAAATTGTGTCAGCCACTGACTGTGCAAGTTCCCCTACTTAGAAAGATGAGAGATGTCTGCAATATTTATCATAGGTACAAATATCTCAAATATGCGAGGTCTCAAATATGAGGTCTCAAATATAAGAAAACGAAATTAAGAGAGAATTCAGGAAATCACAATAAAGAATTTATTTGTAAGTTGTGGTGGAAAATAAGTATTTGGTCAATAACAAAAGTTCAACTGAATACTTTGTAATATAATGTTTGTTGGCAATGACGGAGGGCAGACGTTTCCTGTAAGTCTTTACCAGGTTTGCACACACTGTAGCTGGTATTTTGACCCATTCCTCCATGCAGATCATCTTTATAGCCTTGGTGTTTTGTGCTGTCACTGGGCAATACAGACTTTTATCTTCCTCCGCAAATTTTCTTTGGGGTAGAGGTTTGGTGACTAAGTGGTGGGTTTTTGGATCATTGTCATTCTTTATACCCAGCCATGTTCCATCTTCAATGCTCTCACTGATCGAAAGAGGTTTGGGCTTAAAATCTCACAATATCTAGCCCTGTTCATACTTTCCTTAACACGGATCAGTCACCCTGGCTCATTTGCATAAAAATGGATCCAAAACATAATATTTCCTCCTTATGTGTCACAGTTAGTTTGGTGTTCTTGAGATACAACTCTGCATTATTCTACCTCACATCAAGTTGACTTTTTACCAAAAAGTTTCATTTTGGTGTCATCTGACCACATCTGGACAACATCTTTCTTCGGAATCCTCTTCTGGATCATCTATATGCTCTCTGGCCAACTAAAGATGGACCTAGACAGTTCCTATCAGCATAGTGTGTTATTGATGGTAGCCCTTTTAGTTTGTTCCCAGCTCTTTGCAAGACATTCATCAGGCCCCGTGTAGTTCTGGGATTTTTGCTCATAAATCTCATGATAATGTTGACCCCACGGGATGAAATCTTGTGCATGGTCGCAGATTAAGGAAGATTATCAATGGTCTTGTACAGAAGTTACTTAAAATTTTACTTTTTTCCTCATATTGTCACGCATATTTGAAGTGTACCTATGATGAAAATTACAGACCTCTAATCTTTCTAAGTAGAAGAACTTGTACAATCAGTGGCTGACTAAATTATTTTCTGCCACAATGTAGCTATTATCTTGTGATGTTTTCTCTGTATTCATATACTTATTGATGTAGATACACTGCACTTTTGAATAAATATTTCTTTTTACATTGTGTTCAAAATAAGTGACAAGAGAAATCATTGGCAGGTCCTCCATGGCATGGTGGAGAGCCAGGTAACACAAGAACAACTGTAATCCATGGTTGACCGCACTATTCAACAGGCAGACCTGGACTGCAATGATACCATATCTTTTCAAGAGTTTTGCGAGGTAAAATTCAGAATTGGGCATCAATACACTCAGTGGCTTTAAGATTCATGTCTAGTCTTTAAACATCTTCATGCCATATATTATGTTGAGTTTTACCACATTGATGTTGATTATTTACCAATAACTGAATGTCCAGAAGTGATTTTTTGCGATACCAGTGAATACAATTTAAAAGTTGCATTTTTTTTATAATCCTGCAGATTATTCCCTGAAACACATTAGTTAACACAATAAACATATATTCCTCTTGGTGATAATGACATGAAATTTTAAGCTTGTGAATAATGTCAAGAATGCCATTCTGATGAGATTACTATGAAAATGGAAAATAAAGCTTTAACTGTAGGTGCAGCAGTGACACTGGAAACTCCATCTTTAAGTGGTAAACACATCCTCACAGAAAATGTCACTATAACTTTTGACTATATTTTTACTGGTTTTGTTTGCCATACAACTCGGTATATAAGTTGTTGCGATAGAAATGATTACGTATTTGATCATGGTGTTGAAATAAATATAATTACATTGAAAACATGCTGTTTATAAAATAACACATCACTTTCACATCACCCAAATTCCGCAGCAATGTGGTATAAATTATTGAGTTCTTATCATGCAGTGTGGTGTTGTAGAATTCAGATTGTTATCTAAGTTCTTTTTATGCATTAGACTCTAGAAAAGGTGGACCACATTGACCACAAGATGAGCATCCGCTTCCTGCGATAACGTGTCATGAGCTGTCAAGAAGCACAGAGTTTACATGTTTTTACAATATACTGGAATGCAGTTATGTTTGTTTTCTACAATCATAGCTGGTATAAATGAATGTGAGTGTGATATAAATTAGTGGTTTTTAGTCTGCGATATATGACAATGCACAATTTTAAATATTTGTTGCATTTATGCATCTCACAGGTTTTTGGTGAAATGTCGCACCTTTCTCAGTTCTTAATATGTAACTAATTTACAAGAGGTGTGGAAGACAGAGCTAATATTAGGCTACCTCATTATTTAGTTGAAAATACTTTTTAATCTTTTTTGTAGTTTATGTTGGCATTAAACCATACTTTCTAAATTAATGTCTTGTGTTCAAACTTCATTTCCAAAAACATTTTTAAAAACTTGATAAAAACTAAAATCAGTAATTTGTTAAATCACTTTAATTTTTAATTAAACATAACATTAACATACCTTAAATAAAATAAAATAGTTTTGTGATTTTAATAATTACTTATGTATATTAATATTATTTGTTAAATACAGTTTATTGTAAACAAGTTTAGAAATCAGAAAGTTGTTGTCGAGCCTTGTTTACCATTGGGCCACATAATGTTCCTTTTAATGCAACTTTTATAAAGTTTTAGAAATTAAGTAAATTTATTGGGAAGATACTAATGCTTGCAGTTTTGCAAGTGGAATTTGTGCCCATTCTTGCTGTATACAAAACCTTTTTTGCTCAACTGTCTGTTTTCTGTTGTCTGATTCTCTTCTTCATAATGTGCCATGCATTTTACAAAAGGTGGTTCGAATGGTGGCCGTTAAACTGATAATTGCATATCCTTATAGAAAATGTTTTCAATTCTATTCTTATTTTGTTTTTTTAGTATGTTGAAGGTGTCGGATACGTTTTGTTTTTACGGTCTTAAAATAGAGCGTGGTTTTTCTGTGAAAACACTGAAAATGTTTTTGTTCTACTTTTACTTTTTATTTTTTAATGAAAAGTAATTATCTTTAGGTTTTATTGCATTTATAGAGTGCCCCAGCTTTTCTGGAAATGGTAATTGATGAAGGGAGAGCTCACAACATATATTTACACTATTTTGAAAAAACTTGATTGATAACGCTAAATCTCTTGCAACTAAATACAGTATAAGCTTAAACCAAATAATTACCTGTTAATTATTGATTTCTGTAAATAATATTTTTATTCCTGGTTTTAGTATAATGAATTAGTATCTAATCTTGCTAAGTTTACTGATTTAAAGGCATTTTATGTAACCATTAGGATATAATCTACATTTATTCGTTTCAAAAGTGTGTGGATATAGATATGGAATCTGTAGAAAGAATTGTCAAAAAATATATTTTTATATTTTTTTATGTTAGTGTTATATTTGGAAACAGGATAAAACTTCAAGTCCGCTTAGAGTTACCAAATACCAAATAAAGACAAATAAAGGATTTAAAGCTTTTTTTCTTTTTTTGCATTGTTTTTCTATATTATATAAAAAAAGAATGTATTAGAAGCCAAAGAACACTTCTTAACCAGGGTGCCAATAATCATGGAGGGCGCTGTATAGCACATTTTACTCACCATGGTTTGCTAGTTCCAATTCGATTACTAGACATTAAAATGAGCAATAATACTGGAATTCTGTACTGGGAGAATATTAGGACAGTTATCTCAAAGTCATCAGTTTGCTACAAAACTGTTAAGCTTTGGGGCGGTATTTGAAATTGAATTACATGTCAATCACCTTAGCCATATAATTTTATTGAGAGATACATTATATAACACTGTCTTGTACATAATTTCAGGATATTGAATATTAAAATCTTCTGTTTGCCATCTGTCCCATTATCAGACCAGGGAATGGCCTGGGCTACATATTGTACTGAGCCAAGTTACTAGAAAGTCTGAGATTTTTTTGGTTTTACTTCTCAATTCTTGTCCACTCAGATGTAGAGCCACTTAGTTGAACTGTGTTGTCAGTCAATGCCAATAAAAGCCTACTAGTTGTTTTGAAGAATTTCACTTTTATAATACTGTTATTTCTATAATTCTTAAAGAAAGTATGAAATAAGCACATGGTGCACATTTATTTAATACACACTATATATCAATATTTTATTTCATTAAAATTTTCTGTACAACATGAAACCATTTGAACTGAATTCATATGATTCATGAACAGATATTATTCTGCTTTGCTTTTGGGCATGGAGGCCACCAGGAGCCAGTAACAGGAAAATCCAGTGCCTTAAACAAAACAAAATGTGAAATTCAGTAATAATGAGAGTTGAAGATTGATTTTTGAGTTCAATAAGGCTTCATCCTACCGACAATAGTGAGGGTCATTGTTGCACGATAAAGAAGCATATCACTGGTTCCCCCTTTGATATGGACTGGCAAACCATTGTCCTCCTGAAAAAAATACAGTATGGTTAATGTATTGCAGTCATGTTTCTTTCCTATGTTATAATACACTGCTCAAAAAATAAAGTGAACACCAACATTAGAAATTAGCTAACAGAAATTACTATTAGCAATTAGCAATATGACAAAAGTTAGCATTATCCAATAGCATTTGCAGTTAGCATTAATAATTAGTATTAGCAATTAGCATTAGGAATTGGCATTAACACTATTATTGGCATTAGCATAAGAAATTAGCATTAGCTAACAGTAACTACAATTAGAATTTGGCATAAACAGTTAGCATGGCCACAAATGTTAGCATTAGCTTTTAGCATTAGAAATTAGCTTTAGCAGTTAGCATCAACTATTCAAATTAGCAATCGGCATTATCTAAAAGAAATTACCATTAGAAATAAGCATTGTGAGAAATATTAGCATCAGCTTATAGAATTAGCATTATAAATTAGCATTAACTATTAACATTAGCAATTAGGATTATATAATATACATTATCATTAGCAGGAAGCATTAGCAATTACCACTGTTACAAATGTTAGCATTTGTTGTTAGCAATTATCAGTAGCATTAGCAATTAGCTTTAGCGGTTGCATTTATCATTAGCAATTAGTAACAGCAGCTAGCATTAACTCCAACATTAGCAATTAGAATTAGCCAACAGAAATTACCATTAGCAATTAGCATTGTGACAAATGTTAGCATTATCCATTAGCATTCGCAGTTAGCATTAACAGATAGTATTAGCAATTAGCATTAGCATTTAGCATTAGCTAACAGTAATTACCATTAGGATTTGGCATAAACAGTTGGCATGGCCAAAAATGTTAGCACCAACATTTAGCATTTAGCTTAAGTTGTCAGCATTAGCACTAACAATTAGCATTAACATTACCTAATTTAGCAATACATTACAATTATAATTAAATTTTATTTATAAAGTGCTTTTAACAATAAGCATTGTTCCAAAGCAGCTTTACAAAAAAGGTTTTTCATCCCAGATGAGTAACGGTGGCAAGGAAAAACTCTCTGAGTAAGTAAGGAAGAAACCTTGAGAGGAACCAGACTCAT